>JAVHYY010000109.1:245000-275000 GCA_035221665.1 Okamejei kenojei | reverse complement strand
CTGGAAGTAAGTACCAGGCACTGGGTAGAAACGGTGGAAGATAGTGGACTTCAAATGGGGTGGTTGGAGAAAGCATCCTGCTTGCCTGCTAGATTTTCACCTACTGTAACTGCAGGAAAAATGTTCCCGATGTTGGGGGAGTTCAGACCCAGGGATCACAGTTTAAGAATAAAGGGGGGGGGGGGGCAGTTAGGACTGAGATGAGGACAAACTTTCTTCACACAGAGAGTTGTGATTCTGTGGAATTCTCTGCCACAGAAGGCAGTGCAGGCCAATTCACTGGATGTTTTCAAGAGAGAGTTACATTTAGCTCACGATATGGGGATATGGGGAAAAAACAGGAAAGAGGTACTGATTCTAGATGAATAGCCATGATCATATTGAATAGTAGTGCTGGCTCAAAGGGCCGATGGCCTATTCCTGCACCTATTTTCTACGTTTCTACGCTTGAGTATGTGGCAATAAAACTCGATCACTTGATTTTGAAGCATTCATGCATGTTGGAGGTATAATGTGGTCATAGAGTGATACAGTGTGAAAACAGGCCCTTCAGCGCAGCTTGCCCACACCCGCCAACATGTCCCAGCTACGCTACCTGCTTTTGCTCAATACCTCCAAACCTGTCCTATCCATGTATCAGTCTAACTGTTTCTTAAATGTTGGGATGGTCCCTGCGTCAGCTACCTCCTCTGGCAGCTTGTTCCAAACACCCACCACCCTTTGTGTGGATAAAGTTACCCCTTAAAAAGTTCCCTCTTAAAATTACTTCATACAAAAAACATTGAAATCATACTTCTACAATGCACTAAAACATGATTTTAATACATCAAGTTTCAAAACGGTCCTACCCTGGGAGGGTGAGCACCCTTCTTCCCCACCCTTTCCCCACTTGGTTGCTCCACTCCCTCACCGGGTAACCCCAAGATCAGTGATCGCTCAGCCTCCCCACTTTCAAAAAAGCTCCACGGCCCCTGGTTCAGATGGAGAACACTGCGAGATGTGAGCGGGGAACTGAGGCCAGTTGTCCATGATGTTTGGATCCCAATGCTCAGCGCTTCATGTTTCAGAGTTGGCTAATGTTATTGATTTGTAATCAGCTTGATAACTTCAGGCCAGTTTGTTACGAAAATGAAATAAATGGTATCAGAATACTTATACAGCTGAGTGAGTATAATTTTATGGATGGGAATTGTGTTCAACCAATTGATGACTTCTTTGACAAAGTGACTAGCATGTTAGATAACAAGGAAGCCAATGAATGTAGCAAATGTTGTTATCCATAATTTGGTCTGTGAAATGCCCCATAAAGGATTATTGCATTAGCTAAGCACCTGTGGACTTGAGCATAATAGGTTAAGTCCAGGGGGGCAGATATGGGGCTTTATGTGTGGGCCAGATATATTGTCAGTGCAAAGGGGCTAGGAGGAAGGCCAAGTGTGCATCCAGAGTCAAGGTCTGGAATAGTACTAGGTGTGCAGTCAAAGCTGGGACCAGGGGTGTGTTCAGCACTGGGAACCTAAGCAGGTAAGCAGCTATGATCAGGGTAGAATAGGGGGCCAGGTGTAGGGCTGGGCTCAGAGACAGGAATGAGAGAAGGTATGCAACTGGAGTCAGGGCCAGGAGTAGTACCAGGTGTGCAGTGAGACCCAGGTTGGCCAGCATGGGCCAAGTGTTTGAATTTCAAGCTGAAAAATGCCGAAGTTTCATACCAATGGGAGGGGGACCACCCCCCCCCCCCCCCCCCCCCCCCCCCCCCCCGGTCGCTACACTCCCCCGGGCTTGGTCTCGCAATTTCTCACTCCCAACTCTCACCCAATGTTGGCAGTCCTGGAAACGTCACCTATCCATGTTCTCCACAGATGCTGCCTGATCCGCTGAGTTACTCCAGCACTTTGTGAAACATCACCTATCCATGTTCTCCACAGATGCTGCCTGGCCCGCTGGCCTACTCCAGTAATGTGTCTATGTTTGATATAAAGCAGCAACTGCAGTTCCTTGTTTCATCACCCACATTTAATTTCAGTTGTGATAAGGTTAGGGCAGCATCTCTTTAGTAAAGACACATCCTTTTATTCTGACACTGTGCCCTCTGATCCGAGACGCTCCCACTAGTGGAAACATCCGTTTAATTCTGAGATACAGCACAATTCCAATTTCACCAGAAATTAAAAAAAATTAAAAAACCCTGGACACAAAGACAGATTCCCTGTCTCTACGCTGAGCAGCGCTCCCGACGACAGCCCAGGCCCACTGCTCCCATCCACAGCCCAGGCCCACTGCTCCCATCCACAGCCCAGGCCCACTGCTCCCATCCACAGCCCAGGCCCACTGCTCCCATCCACAGCCCAGGCCCACTGCTCCCATCCACAGCCCAGGCCCACTGCTCCCATCCACAGCCCAGGCCCAGGCCCACTGCTCCCATCCACAGCCCAGGCCCACTGCTCCCATCCACAGCCCAGGCCCACTGCTCCCATCCACAGCCCAGGCCCACTGCTCCCATCCACAGCCCAGGCCCACTGCTCCCATCCACAGCCCAGGCCCACTGCTCCCATCCACAGCCCAGGCCCAGTGCTCCCATCCACAGCCCAGGCCCACTGCTCCCATCCGCAGCCCGGGCCCACTGCTCCCATCCGCAGCCCAGGCCCACTGCTCCCATCCGCAGCCCAGGCCCACTGCTCCCATCCACAGCCCAGGCCCACTGCTCCCATCCACAGCCCAGGCCCACTGCTCCCATCCACAGCCCAGGCCCACTGCTCCCATCCGCAGCCCAGGACCACTGCACTCAGACACGCCCACAACTCTCCCCTTTTATACATAGTAGTGTGAGATACGCTTTGTGCTCACAATCACTGCTCAAAGACCAAATCGTGGAAGCGAGATTCTTTATTTTCGAGTCTGCAGAACCGGGTGCCTCTGCAAGTTGAGACACACCGAAGTCAGAAAAGTCATCCCCCTTTATACACACAATTCTACATCCAACCTCCCCTCCGGACCCTTCTCCAATCAGGGTCTGAGGTGCACAATCTGTAGGTACATCCCCCAGTACCTCAGACATCATACATCGCATGTTCATGGTAATGAGCAGTTTCTTGACCAGGGGTGTGTTGTAATATTCATTTATTTTATTAAGCATGCTCAGTTGTTCATGACCTATCCTAGTTTTACTCACCTCCAAGTGAACCCTCTCAGTTCTCCTATATCAGGACGAAAGCTAAGCTATAGTGACAAGGGTCCCATCTCTCACTCCATTCTACTGATAGGGATCTATCTACATCACTCCCTTTTATCGCTATACAATGCTATTACTTCTTACTCAAGGATGGGTCTGGTAACTTTTATACACAGCTGTGTCAGAACCCTCTCCCTGGCCCCTATCAGTTTGAATCCTCTTTAAAGCTCCTTACTATAGTGGGGTTCAATCACTTTATCCCTCACAGTAGTGACACTTTCCTAATCAGCTCCAATCAAGCCAATTACCACATTAACCCTTCACCCACCAGTGGCCAATCAATGTTTGTTGCCCACATCATGATATCCACTTGGGGCAGTAGTTGTCTGCAGGACAATAATTGCCCTCTGTTGATTAATTGTTCTTTGCATAAAGTGTCTGCTCGCATTTACTTAAGTCAGAGACGACACATAGAATCAGAAATAGGCCATTCGGCCCATCGAGTCTACCCCACCATTCAATCATGGCTGATCTGTCGCTCCCTCCTGACCCCATTCTCCTGCCTTCTCCCCATAACCCCTGACACCCGCACTAATCAGCAATCTATCTGTCTCTGCTTAAATATATCCACTGACTTGTGGCCTCCACCGCCATCTGTGGCAACGAATCCCACAGATTCACCACCCTCTGGCTAAAGAAATTCCTCCTCATCTCCTTCAGAAAGGAACGTCCTTTAATTCTGAGGCTGTGCCCTCTGGTCCTAGGCTCTCCCACTAGTGGAAACATCCTCTCCACATCCACTCTATCTTGGCTTTTCACTGTTCGATGAAGTTTCAATGCCACTCCCCCACCCCCCCTCAATCTTCTAAACTCCAGCAAGTACAGGCCCAGCACTGACAAATGCTCATCGTACGTTAACCCACTCATTCCTGGGATCGTTCTTGTAAATGCTAATGCTTTTGTCTTGCTGCTGCTGAGGGATGGATTGTTATCCTGACAATAGGTGCAGGAGAAGGCCATTCGGCCCTTCAGGACAGAAGGTTCTCAATGTCTTTCCCATATTCTCTCTCATCTTTGCTGCTCATGTGGCTGAAATAGTGTTCTGATCGGTGGACGGACGTCTGGATCCCATTGGCCTGAGACCTGGCCACAAGTTGTGGGTGGCAAGGTCATGACCCCGAGGGACATTGGTGTCAAGGGTCACGGTGGGGGGAATGTTCTGACCAATTCTAACGTCTGAGAAGTGAATAGTGATGATTTGTTAATTCATCATGGCTGAAGCAGGTGGGCTCACTTCTGACTATACTTTACTGTGGACATTTAAACAGGAAAAGTAAACTTTCTTTATTAACAGTGAATGACCCAGAGAAAGGAGAATGTTACTATTGGAAGTTCACAGAGTCACAGCATGGAAACAGGCATGGAAACTAGCCAGCATGGAAACAGACCTTTCCTTCAGCCAAACTTGCCCACACCGACCAACATGCCCCATCTACACTAGTCCAACCCCGACCAACATGCCCCATCTACATTAGTCCCACCCCGACCAACATGCCCCATCTACACTCGTCCCACCAGGACCAACATGCCCCATCTACACTAGTCCCACCCCGACCAACATGCCCCATATACACTAGTCAAGCGTTTGGCCCTTATTCCTCCAAACCTGTCCTATCCAAGTGTCTCTGAAGCGTTGTGATAATCCCTGCCTCAACTACCTCCTCCGGCAGCTCATTCCATACACCCACCACCCTCTGTGTGGAAAAGTTGCCCCTCAGATTAACATTATTAATGTGAACAATTTGTGCACAACTCTGCTGGTGTGAGTAATAAATGAAATGACAGATAGCAAAAATACACAGTGGTGCAGCGGTAGAGTTGCTGCCTCACAGCGCCAGAGACCCGGGTTCCATCCTGAATATGGGTGCTGTCTGTACGGAGTTTGCACGTTCCTCCCCGTGACCTGCATGGGTTTTGTCCGGGTGCTCCGGTTTCCTTCCGCATTCCAAAGACCTGCTGGTTTGTAGGTTAATTGGTTTCTGTAAAATTGTCCCTAATGTGTGTAGGATGGAGCTAGTGTACGGGGTGATCACTGGTCGGCGATGACTCGTTGGGCCGAAGGGCCTGTTTCCGCGCAGTATCTCTAAAATCTAAAAAATACCCGGAGAACTGACCTCCACCGCCCTCTGTGGCAATGAATTCCAGATTCACCACCCTCCAGCTAAAGAAACTCCTCCTCATCTCCTTTCTAAATGCATGAGTGGGAAAGGCAGAGAGGGTGAGGGGCATGTGTGACTAGCTTCGATAGGCATGGCTGTGTGTTTCTGTGCTGTGGGACTGACGGGGCTCAACAGGGTAGTAGTTTGATGCTTCAGCCTTCAGCAACCCAGGAGAACTGTGTTCCAGATGCTTCATTAGTTTGTTGTTCTGCACATCGATAGTGAGGCGATGAAATCGCCCGTTCACACGCAGCCGCCAGAGCAAGCAGTGTACATACAGTGATGACAAACGCAATATCCAGTGCAGAACAGTGCAAGATTGTGTTGCAGAAAGCCCGGGGTAGGACGGCCGAAGGGCCTGTTTCTGGGCAGGGTGACCACCGACACTGTCCATGTGGAGTTTGCTCGCTTCCCCCTCCGTGGTGGACCGGTTGCAGGTCGGGGCAGGGGAGGCAAGCACAGCCTTCCAAGCCTCAATCCAAGCTCAGCCTTCCTCCCGCGCATCCTAGCCCCGATGGGCCGAGTGCTGCCGCCTTCCTCCCCAGACAACAACCAATGGGAAAAACACAGAAGAAACCTCTTCCAACCACCCAAATCCCTCAGGGAATGTCCCTGTCCTGTCTTTGAAATCAAGCTGTCACATTGTGCACGATCAGTCAGCATTATCCTTTTTTTAATATATAGACAAAAGCTGATCAAGTTCAAGTTGGAATTTATTGTCACATGCACCAATTAAGGTACAGTGATATTTGAGTTACCATACAGCCATACTGAGTAAAAAGCAACAAGACACAGTCACATAAAATAAAATCTAACATAAACATCCACCACAGCGGAATCCACATTCCTCACTGTGATGGAAGGTAATAAAGTTCAATCATCTTCCCCTTTTGTTCACCCGTGGTCGGGGCTGTTGAACCCTCCGCAGTCGCCGCACGCTGCCGACACACTACATAAAAGTCCCTTTAAACCTTCATGATCCAAAGACATTCTCATGAAGAAGGCCCATGCTTGGACAGCTGTCCAGCCAGAAGATGCGAAAGCCTCTCATCCTTCTAAACTCCAGAGAGTTTGAGATATTTCTTAGAAGTATGAAATAAATGACTACCCTCTTAGACCGCATGCAAGAAATGAATGTTGTTAACAATATGAAAATGGTCACTCTCAAACTGCCCTATCGACTTAGAGAAAGATAAAGCTGGTCTGTTAGAGGAAAATGAGAATCGAGAGGCCATGCTTCCTGATCTGGTGAACTTCATGGAAAAGGAAGTATGGTTCATGTCAAATTTACGCTATGGGAGTATTCAAGATCCTAAAAAGAGATGGGGTTGGGTTAGACTCCAGGGCTTGATTAGGAGGGGGGAGATTCCTTAATTTGCAGAATTCAATGTTCATGTCATTGGGCTGTAAGCTATGAGGTGCTGTTCCTCCAGTTTGCGTGTCACTTCACTCTGGCACTGGAGGAGGCCCAGGCCAGAAATATCAGTGTGGGAGTGGGAAGGGGAGTAAAAATGGCTGGCAACCCGGAGATCCAGCAGGCCTTGGAGGATCGAGCGTAATTGTAGGGTGAAATGCACGGCGAGTCCTGATACAATAGACATTAAACAAGAGACAATAGGTGCAGGAGTAGGCCATTCGGCCCTTCGAGCAAGCACCGCTATTCAGTGTGATCATGGCTGATCATCCACAATCAGTGCCCCGTCCCTGCCTTTTCCCCTTTTCCACAATCCGCTAACATTAAGACTCCTATCTAGCTCTCGCTTGAAAGTATCCAGAGAACCTGCCTAAACTGCCCACTGAAGCAAAGAATTCCACAGACTCACAACTCACTGTGTGAAAAGTGTTTCCTCATCTGCATTCTACATGGCTTACCCATTATTCTTAAATTGTGTGTGACCCCAGGTTCCGGTCCTCCCCCAACATCGGGAACATGTTTCCTGCCTCTAACGTGTTCAAATCCTTAATAATCTTATATGTTTCAATAAGAACACCTCTCATCCTTCTAAACTCCAGAGTATAAAAGCCCAGCTGTTCTCTCTCAGCATATGACATTCCGGGAATTAACTTGTGAACCTACGCGGCACTCCCTCAATAGCAAGAATGTCCTTCCTCAAATTTGGAGACCAAAGCTGTACACAATACTCCAGGAGTGGTCTCACTAGGGCCCGATACAACTGGAGAATGAACTTTTTGCTGTTAAACTCAACTGCTCTTGTTATGAAGAACATGTGATTCGCTTTCTTCACTACCTGCTGTACCTGCCTGCTTACTTTCAGTCACCGATGAACAAGAACCCCCAGATCCCGTTGTACCTCCGCATTTCCCAACTTGACACCATTTAGATAATAATCTGCCTTCCTGTTTCTGCTACCCAAGTGGATAATCTCGCATTTATCCACATTAAACTGCATCTGCCATACATCTGCCCACTCCCCCAACCTGTCCAAGTCATCCTGCACTCTCATAGCATCCTCATCACAGTTCACAATGCCACCCAGCATTGTCCCATCTGCAAATTTGCTAATGTTACTTTGAAATCTAGCACCGAGCCTTGCGGCACCCTACTAGTCATTGCCTGCCATTCTGAAGGACCTGTTAATCCCTACACTTTGTTTCCTGTCTGCCAACCAATTTTCTATCCATGTCAGCACTCTGCCCCCAATACCATATGCCCTAAATTTGACCACAAATCACCCATGTGGAACCTTATCAAGTGCTTTCTGAAAGTCCTGGTACACTACATCCACTGGCTCTCCCTTGTCCATTTTCCTAGTTACATCCTCAAAAAATTCCAGAAGATTAGTCAAGCATGATTTCCCCTTCGTAAATCCATGCTGACTCGGACCGATCCTGTTACTGCTATCCAAATATGCGGCTATTTCATCTTTTATAATTGACTCCAGCATCTTCCCCACCACTGATGTCACGCTAACTGGTATATAATTCCCTGTTTTCTCTCTCCCGCCTTTCTTAAAAAGTGCGATAACATTAGCTACCCTCCAATCCACAGCAACTGATCCTGAATCTATGGAACATTGGAAAATGATCACCAATGCGTCCACGATTTCTAGAGCCACTTCCTTAAGTACCCTGGGATGCAGACCATCAGACCCTGGGGATTTATCAGCCTTCAGTCCCATCTGTCTACCCAACACCATTTCCTGCCTAATGTGGATTTCCTTCAGTTCCTCCATCACCACAGATCCTCTGGCCACTAGTACATCAGGAAGATTGTTTATGTCCTCCTTAGTGAAGAGGGATCCAAAGTACCTGTTCAACTCATCTGGAATTTCCTTGTTCCCCATAATCAATTTATCATTTTCAATCTTCAAGAGTCCAACTTTGGTCTTAACTAATGTTTTCCTCTTCACATACGTAAAGAAGGAAGAGCAGATGCCGGTTTACAAAGAGAGACACAATGTCCTGGAGTAAACTTGCACGTCTGGAGAGCATGGACAGGCAACATTCTAGGTCAGGACCCTTCTTCAGACTGCTTGGTGTGGGGGGTGGAGAAAGTTGGAAAGGAGAGGTGGGAGTGGTCACCTTAGATTCCCTTCCCTCTACAGATGCGGCCTGACCCACTGAGTTCCTCCACCGCTTTAGAGGGAATGGACAGACGACGTTTTGAGTCAGGACCCTTCTTCAGACTGAGTGGAGAGGGTGGGGGGAGGAAGCTGGAAAAGAGAGATGGGGGCTGGACAAAGCCTGGCAGGTGATAGGTGGACACAAAATGCTGGAGTAATTCAGCGGGACAGGCAGCATCTCTAGAGAGAAGGAATGGGTGACGTTTTGGGCCTGTATCCACACTGTATCACTCTATGGCTTACACAATGTGCTGGAGTAACTCAGCGGGTCAGGCAGCATCTGTGGAAAACATGGATAGGTGACATTTCAGAGTGCAGAAGTAACTCAGTGGGACAGGCAGCATCTCTGGAGACAAGGAATGGGTGACGTTTCGGGTCGACACTGAGGATGGGTCTCGACCCTGAAACGTTACCCATTCCTTCCAGCATTTTGTGTCCACCTAAACAGGTCTATCTATCCACGTGGCGGTGTGCCAGCAGGCTGGAGGAGCGGGCAGGTGAAGGGGCGCTGGCCGGTGTGGTGCTCCGACTCGTCGGTGCTCCAGCAGGTGGTCAAAGCCGGGTGAAATCCTTGCCACACTCAGCGCACACAAACGGTCACTCTCCGGTGTGTAACCGCTGGTGCTCCCGCAGCCCCCGTGCTGTCTTGCCACAGTGGGAGCAGCTGCTCGCTGGCGTGGGCCCGCCGGTGCTGCCGCAACCCCCGCGAGCTGTCAAACTCCTCACCGCAGTACGGGCAGTCGTAGGGCTGGCCACTGGTGTGCACGTGCTGGTGAGACAGGGCGTGGGAGGCCATGGCAAAGCGCTCTCCACACACCGGGCTGGGGACGGGACGGTCGTCGGTGTGCACCCGCTGGTGGGACAGCAGAGAGGTGGAGCAGGTGAAGCCCTTGCCACACTGGGCGCAGGTGTAGGGGCGCTCGCCGGTGTGGTTGCGCTGGTGAACCAGCAGGTTGCTGGACTGGGTGAAGCACTTGCCGCACTGAGTGCAGGTGTAGGGGCGCTCACCGGTGTGGGTGCGCCGGTGGGACAGCAGATGGCTGGAGTTCATGAAGCCTTTGCCGCACTGGGTGCAGGTGTAGGGGCGCTCGCCGGTGTGGGTGCGCCGGTGTACCAGCAGGCTGCTGGACTGGGTGAATCCCTTGCCGCACTGGGCGCAGGTGAAGGGCCGCTCATCGGTGTGGGTGCGCTGGTGCTTCAGCAGGTTGGTGGACTGAGTGTAGCTCTTGCCGCACTGGATGCAGGTGTAGGGGCGCTCGTTGGTGTGGATGCGCTGGTGCTCCAGCAGGGTGCTGGACCGGGTGAAACCCTTGCCGCACTGGGTGCAGGTGTAGGGCCGCTCCCTTGTGTGGGTGCGCTGGTGCTCCAGCAGGGTGCTGGAGCAGATGAAGCCCTTGCCGCAGTAGCTGCAGGTGTAGGAGTGCTCACCGGTGTGGATGCGCTGGTGCTCCAGCAGGGTGCTGGAGCGGGTGTAGCCCTTGCTGCACTGGGCGCAGGTGCAGGGGTGCTTGCCGATGTGGGTGCGCCGGTGGGACAGCAGTTGGATGGACCGGGTGAAGCCTTTGCCGCAGTCGCTGCATGTGTAGGGGCGCTCGTCGCTGTGCAGGCGCCTGTGCTGCTTGAGGTTCGTGGCCGACTTGAAGCCTTTGCCGCAGTCGGAGCAGGTGTGGGGCCGCTCACTGCTGTGCACCCGCCGGTGCTGCTTCAGCTCTGGCGATGTCTTGAAGCCTTTGCCGCAGTCGGAGCAGGTGAAGAGCCGTTCACTGCTGTGCACCCGCCGGTGCTGCCGTAGCCCCATCAACTGGACAAAGCTCTTGCCACAGGTGGAGCAGCCATAGGGCTTCTCGCCGGAGTGCACCTGCCGGTGGAAGTTCAGGTGTTGCACCGTCTTGTAGCTCTTGCCGCAGTCGGAGCAGGTGAAGGGCCTCTCGCTGGAGTGCAAGCTGTTGTGCCGCAGCAGGCTGCTGGAGCTGGTGAAGCTCTTGCCACAATCCGAGCAGTTGAAGGGGCGTTCTCCCGTGTGAACCCGCTGGTGGATCTCCAGCTGGCTCGGGTACTGCCAGGCCTTGCCACACACGTCACACTCATAACGCTTCTCCTTGTTGTGCCCCATCATGTGGTCCCCCACCGAAGCTCAGCCCCTCGAGGCTCAACCCGCACACTCAGCAGATGGGGGGGGGGGGGCTCACCGGCACCCTGGCCGCCGTCAATGGCCGCTCACGTCCCTGTCTCTCCGTCCACAGCAACGGCTCCTAAACCCTGCAGGAGAGGAACACAGAGGGTCAACAAGCTGGCAAACAGGACATTACTAGCACATATTACAGGACACTACTAGCACGGGTACTATCCTGACTACGGGTGCTGTCTGTGTGGAGTTTGTACGTTCTTCCCTTGACCTGCGTGGGTTGTTACTCCGGGTGCTCCGGTTTCCTCCAACATTTCAAAGAAGTTCAGGGTTGTAGATTAATGGGCCTCCGCAAAATTGTTAAATTGTCGCTAATGTGCGTAGGATAATGCTAGTGTCTGGGGTGATAGCCGGTCAGTGCAGACTCCGTGGGCCAAAAGACCTGTTTCCGTGCTGCACCTCTGAACTAAACTAGGGGGCTCAACCCAAAATGTCACCCATTCATTCTCTCCACAGATGCTGCCTGACCCACTGAGTTACTCCAGCACTTTGTGTCTATCTTCTCCACAGATGCTACCTGACATGCTGAGTTACTCTCTCTGTCTGTCTTTCTCTCTCTCTGTCTGTCTCTCTCCCTCTTTTTCTGTCTCTCTCTCTTCCCTCTCTGTAACTGTCTCTCTTTCTCCCTCTCTCCATCTCACTGTCTCTCTCTCTCTGTCTCTCCCTCTGTCTCTCTCCCTATCTGTCTTTCTCACTGTGTCCCTCCGAATCTCTCTCTCTCTCTATCTCTCTCTCCCTGACGGTCTCTCTCTCTAACTGTTTCTCTGTGTCTCTGTTTCTCCCTATGTCTCTCTCTGTTTATCTTTCTCTGTGTCTCTCTCTCCCTCTGTCTCTCCCTCTCTGTCTCCGTCTTTTCCCCCTCCCTCTGTCTCTCTCTTTCTGTCTCTCTCTTCTTTCTCCCTCTCTGTCTCTCTCTGTCATTGTATCTGTCTATCTGTGTATCTCTATGTCTGTCTCTCTCTGTGTCTCTCTCATTCCCCCTCTCTCTTGGTCTCTCCCTCTCTCTCTGTGCTTCTCTCTCTCTCTCTCTCTCTCTCTCTCTCTCAATCTCTCTGTCACCTGCCCGTTTCTCTCTCCCTCAGTCTACCCTCTTTCTCCCTCTCTGTCACTCCCTTTCTCTCTGTCTCCCCCTCTCTCAGTCTGTCGGTCTCTCTCTTTGTCTCTCTATCTGTCTCCCTCTCTGTTTCTCTCTGTCTCTCTCCCTCACCCTGCCTCTCTCTCTGCTCCTCTCTCTCTCTCTCTCTGTCTGTCTCAATCTCTCTCTCTGTCTTTGTCTATCCTCTTCTCTCTCTCACCCTGTGTGTGTGTCTCTCCCTCTGTTTCTGTGTCTCTCTCTCTCACTATCTCTCCCTGTCTCTTTCCATCTCTCACTGACACTGACTCACTCTCTCTGTCTCATTCTCTTTCTCTCTCTACCTGTCTCTCTCTCTCTTTCTCCCTCTCTGTCTCTCTCGCTCTGTCACTCCCTCTGTCTCCCTTTGTTTATCACTGTCTCTCTCTATATCTCTCTATCTTTCACTCTCTCCCTCTCCCAGTCACTCTCTGCCTCTCACTCACTTTCTCCCTGTCTCTCTCTCTCTCTCTCTGTCTCTCCCTCTCTCTCCACTGTGTCTCTCTATGTCGATTTCTCCCCATCTAACTCCCTATCTTTCTCCCTCTCTCTGCCTTTCTCACTCCCTGTGTCTCCCTATCTCTGCCTTTCCATGTCTCTCTCCCTCTCTCCCTCTCTATCTGTATCTCCCTCACCTTGTCTCTCTCCCTACCTCATGTCTCTGTCTCTCTCTCCCTGCCGCACACTCTCTCTGTCTCTCCCTATGTCTATATCTGTCTCTCCCCCTCTCTCTCCCTCTCTGTATATCTCTCTGCCTGTCTCTCCCTCTGTCCATCTCTGTCTCCCTCTCTCTCTCTGTCTCACTCTCACTCCATTTTTCTCTATCAGTCTCTCTCTCCGTTCTTTCTGCCTCTCTCTTGCTCTGTTTCTCTGTCTCCTCGCTTTCTTTCTCTCTCTCCTCCCTCTCTCTCTATCTCTCTCTCTCCCCCTCTCTCTCTCTGACTATATCTGTCTCTCCCCCTCTCTCTCTCCCTCTGTCTCTCTCTCTCTCCCCCCACTGTCTCTTTCTGCCTCTCTCACTCCATCTATCACCGACTGTCTCTCTCTTTGTCTCTCTGTCCCCCTCTGTCTCTCTCTCTGTTTCTCACGTCTCTCTCTCTCTCTCTCTTTCTCCCACTCTCTCTCTATCGCTCTCTTTCTCCCACTCTGTCTCTCTCTTTCTCTCTCTGCCTCTCTATCTCTCTCTCAGTTTCTCTCTCTCTCTCTGTCTTTTTCACTCTCTCTCTGCCTCTCTCCTATCTCTGGCCCTCTCTATCTCTGTTCCTCTCTCTGTCTCTGTCTATGACTCTGTCTCTCTCTCCATCTCCCTCTCCCTCTGCATCTCTACCGGTCTCTCTCTCTTTCTTTCTCTCTCCCCGTCTCTCTCTATGTATCTCTCCTTCTGTCTCTTGCTGTCTCTCTCCCTCTGTCTCTCTCTCTGTGTATTGAGTCTAGAAGTTGGGAGGTCACGTTGCAGTTGTACAAGTCGTTGGTGAGGCTGCATTTCGAGTATTGCGTTCAGTTCTGGGCAACGTGTTACAGGAAAGATGCCGATGAGCTTGAAAAGAGTGCGGAGAAGATTTACGAGGATGTTGCCCGGACTCGAGGGGCCTGAGCTGCAGGGAGAGGTTGGGGCAGGCTGGGACTCTATTCCTTGGAGCACAGGAGGATGAGGGGTGATCTTATTGAAGTGTACAAAATCAGCAGAGGAATAGTTCGGGTAGACGCACAGAGTCTCTTGCCCAGAGTAGGGGAATCGAGGACCTGAGGGCGTGTTCAAGGTGAGAGACACGGGGGTGGGGAAAATTGAATAGGAATCTGAGGGGCAACTTTTCCACACAGAGGGTGGTGGGTGTATGGAACGAGCTGCCGGAGGAGGTAGTTGAGGCTGGGACTGTCGCAACATTTGGACAGGTACATGGATAGGACAAGTTTGGAGGTTTATGGGCCAAACGCTGTCAGGTGGTTCCCGTCTTGATGGGGCATGTTGGTCGGGGTGGGACTAGTGTAGATGGGGCATGTTGGTCGGGTTCGAACTAGTGTAAATGGGGCATATTGGTTGGGGTGGGACTAGTGTAGATGGGGCATGTTGGTCGGGGTGGGACTAGTGTAAATGGGGCATATTGGTCGGGGTGGGACTAGTGTAGATGGGGCATGTTGGTCGGGATGGGGCTAGTGTAGATGGGGCATGTTGGCCGGTGTGGGCCTAGTGTAGAAGGGGCATGGTGGCCGGTGTGGGCAAGTTGGACTGAAGGGCCTGTTCTGCACTGTCTCTCTCTCTCGGTAAGTGTCTGTGTCCCTTTCTGTCTCTTTCTCTCTCTTTCTGTCCCTCTCTCTCTCCTCCACACTGAGGTCACACCAGCTTTTTTTTTCTCTCTCTCCCTCTCCCTCTCCCTCTCCCTCCCTCTCCCTCTCTCTCTCTCTTCCCCCCCCCCTCTCTCTCCCGCTCTCTCTCTCTCCCTCTCTCTCTCTCCCTCTCTCTCCCTCTCTCCCTCTCTCCCTCTCTCCCTCTCTCCCTCTCTCTTCCCCCCCCCCCCTCTCTCACTCTGTCTGGGACAGAGGATTTGGGTGAACATAGCTCCATTGCTGCCAACCGTGGGCCTAACTGCAGATAGATACATAACGTACTCAACACATAGGACAGGAAAGTGAAATGATCTGCAAATAGAAACACCATTGGCCAGGACAGATATTTATACGGATTCGTTCTTTGTAAGAACCGCAATGGAATGGAATAAACGAGACAACAATATCGTCTAAAGGTTTAAGAAGGAGCTGCAGATGCTGGAAAATTGAAGGTAGACACAAAATGCTGGAGTAACAGTGAATGGCGGTGCTGGCTCGAAGGGCCGAATGGCCTCCTCCTGCTCCTGTTGTCTATTGACCAGTGAAGGTGATTTGACTCTATTGCAGGTAGACAAAAAGGCTGGAGAAAGTCAGCGGGTGAGGCAGCATCTATGGAGCAAAGGAATAGTTGACGATTCGGGTCAAGACCCTTCTTCAGACTCAAGAACCATTTCCTTCGCTCCATAGATGCTGCCTCACACGCTGAGTTTCTCCAGCATTTTTATCTACCAGCAATAGAGTCAAATCACCTTCACTGGTCAATAGACAACAGGTGCAGGAGGAGGCCATTCGGCCCTTCGAGCCAGCACCGCCATTCCCTGTGATCATGGCTGATCATCCCCAATCAGTACCCCGTTCCTGCCTTCTCCCCATATCCCTTGACTCCGCTATCTTTAAGAGCCCTATCTAGCTCTCTCTTGAAAGTATCAAGAGAACCTGCCTCCGCCGCCCTCTGAGGCAGAGTATCCCACAGACTCACAACTCTCTGGGTGGAATAGTTCTCTCCAGAGATGCTGCCTGACCCGCTGAGTTACTCCAGCACTTTGTGTCTATCTTCGGTGTAATCCAGCATCTGCAGTTCCTTATCACACTCTCTCTCTCTCTCCCTCTGTGTGTCTGTCTCTTCATCTGTCTCTCTCTCTCTCTCTCTCTCTCCCTCTGACTCTCTCTCTCTCTCTCTCTCTCTCTCTCTGTATTGAGTCTAGAAGTTGGGAGGTCACGTTGCATTTGTACAAGACGTTGGTGAGACTGCATTTAGAGTATTGCGTTCAGTTCTAGGCACCGTGTTACAGGAAAGATATCGTTGAGTTTTGAAAGGGCACAGAGAAGATTTACGAGGATGTTGCCGGGCCTCGAGGGGCCTGAGTTATAGGGAGAGTTTGGGGCAGGCTGGAACTCTATTCATAGAAACATAGAAACATAGAAAATAGGTGCAGGAGTCCATTCGGCCCTTCGAGCCAGCACCACCATTCATTGTGATCATGGCTGATCGTCAGCTATCAATAACCTGTGCCTGCCTTCTCCCCATATCCCTTGACTCCACTGGCCCCTAGAGGTCTATCCAACTCTCTTAAATCCACCCAGTGATTTGCTCTCCACTGCCCTCTGTGGCAGGGAATTGCATAAATTCACGACTCTCTGGGTAAAAACGTTTTTCCTCAGCCTGAGGAGTTGTATTAAATCCTGCTATGGAAATATTGAGACAACCAATGCCACTAATTCTATTAAATGTGAGTGCCAATGCCAATAATTCTATTAAATGTCTAACCTTAAGGTTTGAGCTTGCATGTGCAAAAAACCTACTATCACAAATAGCAGAACCACTACCCTTGTACAGACATGCAGAATGACTAACCGCAGAGAACTGATTTTAGCAAAGAATGGAAAACAAACAACCTCATAATTGGAGGTGATCAACTTTAAGCAATTTTGCTGATAACCAACCTCAAACAAAGGGTGAAAAACAACCCCATATTTGAAGAGGACCGGTGACATCATGCTAATGGATGACTGATGTCAAGGACTATGTGGAAGAAATGTAATTGGATAAGAAGGGGGAAGGAAAGCTTTGTTTCATAAAGGTATAGAAGGTAATGCCAGAAGAAGAGTAGCAGCGACTCTTTGCAGGGTTACCTGGTCTGCGTCCGGGTAACCGATGCAGAGACTCTTGCTCAATTAAACGTACGTTTTTGGAAACCCAGTGGTCTGGTCGATTATTGTCGCAACAACCGGTGAAAAAGGCTTGAATCCTGATCTATATCTGTCTGTCTGTCTCTTTGTGTCACTTAATGTCTCTCTTTCTCTCTCTCTCTGCCTCTCTCTCTCTCTCTCTCTCTCTCTCTGTCTCTTTCTCTCTCTTTCTCTCTCTCTCTCTCTCTCTCTGTCTCTATCTCTCTCTCTCTCTCTCTCTCTCTGTCTGTCCCTCTTAATGTATCTCTCTCTCTCTCTCTCTCTCTCTCTCTCTCTCTCTCTCTGTCTCTGTCTCATTCTCTCTCTCTCTTTCTTTCCCTCTCAGAGAGATGGAGAGAGACAGAGAGAGAGACAGAGGGAGAGAGACAGACAGAGAGAGATAGAGACAGAGACAGAGGAAGAGAGACAGCGAGAGACAGAGGGAGACAGAGGGAGAGGGAGTGACAGAGAGAGAGGGAGAGACTGAGAGAGAGATAGAGACAGACATATCGCTCTCCCTCTCTCTGCTTTTCTCTTTCTCTCTCTCTCTGTCTCCCTCTCTCTCTGTGTGTCTGTAATGAGTGTAGAAGTTGGGAGGTCACGTTGCAGTTGTACAAGACGTTGGTGAGGCTGCATTTAGAGTATTGCCTTCAGTTCTGGGCACCGTGTTTAGGGAAAGATGTCGTTGAGCTTGGAAAGGGCGCAGAGAAGATTTACGAGGATGTTGCCAGGACTTGAGGGGCCTGAGCTACAGGGAGAGGTTGGGGCAGGGCTGGGACTGTATTCCTTGGAGCGCAGGAAGATGAGGGGTGATCTTATAGAGCTGTACAAAATCACCAGAGGAATAGATCGGGTAGTCGCACAGAGTCTCTTGCCCAGAGTAGGGGTATCGAGGACCAGAGGACATGGTTTTAAGGTGAGAGAGACGGAGGTGGGGAAAAATGGAAATATTTGAATTGGAATCTGAGCAGCAACTTTTCCACACAGTGGGTGTATGGAACGAGCTGCCGGAGGAGGTAGTTGAGGCTGGGATTATCGCAACACTAGGACACGTACATGGATAGGACAAGTTTGGAGGGATATGGGCCAAATGCTGGTAGGTGGTTCTTGTGTAGATGGGGAATGTTGGCTGGGGTGGGACTAGTGCAGATGGGGCATGTTGATCAGCGTGGGACTAGTGTAGATGGAGCATGTTGGCCGGTGTTGGCAAGTTGGGCTGAAGGGCCTGTTTCCGCTCTGTCTGTCTGTCTGTCTGTCTGTCTGTCTGTCTCTCTCTCTCTCTCTCTCTCTCTCTCTTTTTCTGTCCGTCAGTCTCTCTCTCTCTCTCTCCCACAATGGTCACACCAGCTTCTCATTTTCAGCCGGTTTCCTTTACTGCGTGTCTCTCTCTCTATAGAAACATAGCAACATTGAAAATAGGTGCAGGAGTAGGCCATTCGGCCCTTCGAGCCTGCACCGCCATTCAATATGATCATGGCTGAAATGGCCATTCAATATGATCATGGCCATATCTGCCAATGAAATGGCCTCAACTACCTTCTGTGGCAGAGAATTCTAGAGATTCACCAATCTCTCTGCAAAAAAGTGTTTCTCATCTCGGTCCTAAAAGAATTCCCCCTTAACCTTAAACTGTGACCCCTTGTTCTGGACTTCCCCAACATCGGGAACAATCTTCCTGCATCTAGCCTGTCCGACCCCTTAAGAATTTTGTAAGTTTCTATAAGATCCCCCCTCAGTCTTCTAAATTCCAGCGAGTACAAGCCGAGTCTATCCAGTCTTTCTTCATATGAAAGTCCTGACATCCCAGGAATCAGTCTTGTGAACCTTCTCTGTACTCTCTCTATGGCAAGAATATCTTTCCTCAGATTAGCAGACCAAAACTGTACGTAATACTCCAGGTGTGGTCTCACCAAGACCCTGTACAACTGCAGTAGAACCTCCCTGCTCCTATACTTAAATCCTTTTGCATGAATGCTAACATACCATTCACTTTCTTCACTGCCTGCTGCACCTGCATGCCTACTTTCAATGACTGCTATACCATGACACCCAGGTCTCGTTGCATCTCCCCTTTTCCTAATCGGCCACCATTCAGACAATAGTCTACTTTCCTGTTTTTGCCACCAAAGTGGATAACCTCACATTTATCCACATTATACTGCATCAACCATGCATTTGCCCACTCACCCAACCTATCTAAGTCACCTTGCAGCCTCCTAGCATCCTCCTCACAGCTAACACTGCCCCCCAGCTTCGTGTCATCCGCAAACTTGGAGATGTTGCACTCAATTCCCTCGTCCAAATCATTAATTTATATTGTAAATAGCTGGGGTCCAAACACTGAGCCTTGCGGTACCCCACTAGTCACTGCCTGCCATCCTGAAAACGACCCGTTTACTCCTACTCTTTGCTTCATGTCTGCCAGCCAGTTCTCTATCCACATCAATACTGAACTCCCAATACCGTGTGCTTTAAGTTTGCATACTAATCTCTTATGTGGGACCTCATCGAAAGCCTTCTGAAAGTCCAGATCCACAGGGTTCTCCCTTATCCACTCTACTAGTTGCATCCTCGAAAAATTGTATAAGATTCGTCAGACATGATTTACTTTTCATAAATCCATGCTGACTTTGTCCAATGATTTCACCACTTTCCAAATGTGCTGCTATCCCATCTTTAATAACTGACTCTAGCATTTTCCCCACTACCGATGTTAGACGAACTGGTCTGTAATTCCCCGTTTTCTCTCTCCCTCCCTTTTTAAAAAGTGGGGTTACATTAGCTACCCTCCAATCCTCAGGAACTACTCCAGAATCTAAAGAGTTTTGAAAAATTATCACTAATGCATCCACTATTTCTGTGGCTAGTTCCTTGAGTACTCTGGGATACAGACTATCTGGCCCTGGGGATTTATCGGCCTTTAATCCATTCAATTTACCTAACACCAGTTCCCGGCTAACCTGGATTTCACTAAGTTCCTCCATCTCATTTGACCCCCGGTCCCCTGCTATTTCCGGCAGATTATTTATGTCTTCCTTAGTGAAGACAGAACCAAAGTAGGTATTCAATTGGTCTGCCATGTCTTTGTTCCCCATGATCAATTCACCTGTTTCTGACTGCAAGGTACCTACATTTGTTTTAACTAATCATTTTCTCTTCACATATCTATAAAAATGTTTGCAGTCAGTTTTTATGTTCCCTGCCAGTTTTCTTTCATAATCTATTTTCCCTTTCCTAATTAAGCCCTTTGTCCTCCTCAGCTGGACTCTGCCTTTCTCCCAGTCCTCTGGTAGGAAGCTTTTTCTGGCTAATTTGTATGCTTTCTCTTTTGTTTTGATACTATCCCTGATTTCTCTTGTTATCCTTGGATGCACTACCTTCCCTGATTTATTCTTTTGCCAAACTGGGATGAATAATTGTTGTAGTTCCTCCATGCAGTCTTTAAATGTCTTCCATTGCCTTTCCACCGTCAACCCGTTAAGAATCAATTGCCAATCTTGGCCAATTCACCTCTCATACCCTCAAAGTTACCTTTCTTTAAGTTCAGAACCCTTGTTTCTGAATTAATTATGTCACTCTCCATCCTAATGAAGAACTCAACCATATTATGGTCACTCTTGCCCAAGGGGCCATGCACAACAAGACTGCTAACTAACCCTTCCTCATTACTCAATACCCAGTCTAGAATAGCCTGCTCTCTCGTTGGTTCCTCTACCTTTGTTGCACGCATTTCTAATTTCCTGTTTGATGCCATCCCCAACTCCACTACTACTGTTAGGTGGCCTGTACACAACTCCCACTAGCGTTTTCTGCACCTTAGTGTTTCACAGCTCTACCCATATCGATTCCACATCCTCCAAGCCAATGTCCTTCCTTTCTATTGCGTTAATCTCCTCTCTAACCAGCAATGCTACCCCACCTCCTTTTCCTTTCTGTCTATTCCTCCTGAATATTGAATATCCCTGGATGTTCAGCTCCCAGCCTTGGTCACCCTGGAGCCATGTCTCCGTGATCCCAACCAAATCATATTCATTAATAACTATCTGCACATTCAGCTCATCCACATTATTACGAATGCTCCCTGCATTGAGAGACATAAAGCATTCAGGCTTGTTTTTACAACACTCTTACCCCTTATACAATTTTGTTAAAAAGTGGCCCTTTTTGATTTTTGCCCTGGATTTGTCTGCCTGCCACTTTTACTTTTCACCTTGCTACCTATTGCTTCTACCCTAATTTTACACCCCACTGTCTCTCTGCTCACACATTTATGAAACCCACCACCTCTTATTCTCTGTTTATTATATTTTTCTTCTTTCTCCCCTACATGTTGGGTCTGAGTGCTTCCCTTCTCTGCCTCACACACTGTCTACTAGCTTTCTCTATTTGAGTCCCTCCCCCCAACCGTTCTAGATTAAAGTTTTCCCAGTAACCTTTGCAAATCTCCCCGCCAGGATATTGGTCCCCCTCGGGTTCAAGTGCAACCCGTCCTTTTTGTACAGGTCATACCTTCCCCAAACGAGGTCCCAATGATCCATAAACTTGAATCCCTGCCCTCTGCACCAGTCCCTCAGCCACGCATTTATCCTCCACCTCGCTCCATTCCTACTCTCACTGTTGCGTGGCACAGGCAGTAATCCTGAGATTGTTACCTTCGCGGTCCTTCTCCTTAACTCACCTCCTAACTCCCTAAATTCTCCTTTCAGGACCTCTTCTCTTTTTCTACCTATGTCATTGGTACCTATATGTACCGCGACCACAGGCTCCTCTCCCTCGCATTTCAGGATATCTTGGACACGTTCAGACACATCCCAGCACCAGGGAGGCAAACGACCATCCGGGTCTCCTGACTGCGTCCACAGAATCGCCTTTCTGACCCCCTAACTATAGTCCCCTATTACTAATGCCTTCCTCTTCTTTTCCCTACCCTTCTGAGCAACAGGGCCGTTCTCTGTGCCGGAGGCCCAGCCGCTGTCGCTACCCCCAGGTAGGATGTCCCCCCCAACAGTACTCAAACAGGAGTACTTATTGCCAAGGTGTACAGCCACCGGGGTACTCTCTAGTCTCTGCCTCTGCCCCTTGCCCCTCCTAACCGTGGCCCACTTGTCTGCCTCCCGTGGTCTTGGAGTGACCACCTCTCTGTAACTCCTCTCTATGACCTCCTCACTCTCCCTGACCAGACGGAGGTCATCGAGCTGCGGCTCCAGGTTCCTAATACGGTCCCTTAGGAGCCCCATCTCGACGCACCTGGCGCAGATGTGGAGTCTGGAAGTCTATCAGACTCCATGACCTCCCACATGTGACATCCAGAACAGTAAACTGCCCTGGGCCTCATACTCCCCCCTTACCCAGGATGCAACACAAAGTGCTGGAAGAAACCAGCAGGGATCTGACTCCCAATCAGCGGCTTCCTCTAGTCCGCTTCCACCAATCAGCGGCTTCCTCTAGTCCGCTTCCACCAATCAGCGGCTTCCTCTAGTCCGCCTCCACCAATCAGCGGCTTCCTCTAGTCCGCCTCCACCAATCAGCGGCTTCCTCTAGTCCGCCTCCACCAATCAGCGGCTTCCTCTAGCCCGCTTCCACCAATCAGCGGCTTCCTCTAGTCCGCCTCCACCAATCAGCGGCTTCCTCTAGTCCGCCTCCACCAATCAGCGGCTTCCTCTAGTCCGCTTGTTTTGAAATGCGAATGGAACGTTACGGATTTGGGCTCCAACCGCCGCAACCGCTCCCGGGCCTCAGGCTGGCGGCCTGTGTCTGTCTCTATATCTATATCTCTCTGTCTCATTGTCTCTCTGTCTCTGTCTCTGTCTCTGTCTCTGTCTCCCTCCCCCCCCCCCCCCTCCCGCTCTGCTCCTTACCCGCTGCATTGCTGCCTCTCCCGCTGCATGGCGGCGCTTTGCTCCTTACCCGCTTCTTTATTGCAGCCGGATTCCCGCGACCTCTCGTCCACAAAGGCGCTTCCGGCGGGAGGGGGGACGTTTTAGGGCGGCGCACCGGCGCAGGCAACGCGGGACGGCGGGTCTCAGGCGTCCGGGTGGAGGCGAAACGCCGTGGCTTTGGTTCCGGGGCGGCTTTTTTTGGGGGGGGTTTGTGCATTGAGGGTGGGATGGAGAGGGAAAGGGAGGGGGAAGGAGTTGTGAGAATAATTTCAGGACGTTTTGGAGAGAGAGACGGGGTTAGAGAGAAAGGGTGGGAGAGAGAAAGGGAGGGGGAGAGAGAGGGGGGAGGAAGATAAAACTTTTGGGAGAGTTTTGAGAAAGTTTTGAGAGTTTGAGGAAGTTTTGGAGATTGAGAGGGAGAGAAGGATGGAGAGATGGAAGGAGGCAAGGAGTGGGAGAGAAAGTTTGATAGAGTTTTGATAAACTTTTGAGAATATTTTGGGGACGTTTTCGAGAGAGAGAGAGAAAGGGAATGGGAGGGAGAGAGAGGGGAGGAAGAGAGGGATAGAGGGGTGAGAGAAAGGGGGAGGGAACTCGTGAGGGAAAATCAGGGAGAGTTGGGAAGATTTGAGAATGTTTTGGAGAGAGAGAGAAAGGGTAAACGAAAGGATGGTGAGGGAGAGAGAGGAGGAAGGATAAGAGGAGAAGGAGAGGATGGGGGAAATGGGGGAGATGAGAGAGAGTTGTGGGGGGCTAGGAGTTTTGGAGAGTTGTTGAGGAATGAGTCGGACCCCTTTCCATCTCTCCCGCCTGTGTGTGTGTGTGACGGCGTCGTGTGTGTGTGGTCTGTGTGTGGTGTGTCTGATCTGTTGTGTGTGAGGTCTGTGTGTTTGCACGAACACAGCGGAACCTGGGGTGGGAATTGCAAATCTGCTCCAAGAGTGCAAACGCCAATCCTTTCCAATAGGGCATCCCTCTCCTCTCCCCCCCTTTCCTCCTCCATCTTTCCCTCCCCCCTCCTATCTTCTCCCCTCTCTCTCCTCTCCTCTATATTCCCTCTCCCTCTCTCTCTCTCTCCTGTGAAAAGAAAAGGGACCTCCTTCTCCCCCCCCTCTATCTTTCTCATCTCTCTCTCTCCCTCTCATCGCTCTGGGAAGAGCCTCTCTCTCCTCTCCTCTATACCTTTCCCTCTCCCTCCATCTCTCCTTCCCCCTCCCACTCTTCCCGCCTTCTCATTCACTCAATTCTTCATTTTTTCACTAACGAAAAAATAAAAAAGAAAATTCTTCCATCTCTTCACTCTCTCTCTTTCCCTCCCTCCCTCCCTCCCCCTCCTCCAAGGACAATTCCACAGCCGACACGCTCCATGAGAGATCCATCTCTCTCCCTCCAATCTCACACCGTCTCTCCTTCCCTTATCTCCCCCCTCGTTCTCTCTCTCTTCTCTTCCTCAGCCTCACATTCTTTCTTCCCTCCCTCCTCCTCCCTGGCCCTCTCCTCCCCTGCCCTGGCACTATCTATCCACTCTCTCTCTCTCTCTCTATTTTCCCTCTCTTCCTCTCCTCTATTTTCACTCCCTCCTCCTTCTCTATTTTCCCTCTCCCTCTCTCATTTCATCTCTCTCTGAACCTCTCTCCCTCTCCTCTCTATCTTTCCCTCTCCCGCTCTCTACTTCCTCCCTCTCACTCTCTCTGTCTCTCTCCTCTCCCCTATCTTTACCTCAGCCCCTCCTTTCTCTCTCTCTCCCCCTCCTCTCCTCTATTTTTTCTTTTCCTCTCTCCTCCCCAACTCTCTCTCTCGCTCTCCTCTCCACTCATCTCATCTCAGCCTCTCATTTCTATCTCTCTCTCTCCCTCTCCCTCCATCTCTCCTTCCCTCTTCCACCTTCCACTCTCTTTCACTCAAATCCTCAATTTTCACTCAATTCTTCATTTTTCACAATTTTTTTCTCCCTCAATTTCTCTTTCCCTCCTTCCCTCTGTGAGATACCCTTTATGCTCACAATTAATACTCAAAGACTAAATCCTGGAAGCAAGAGATTTCTTTATTTTACGAGTCTGCAGACCGGGTGCCTCTCCAACTCGAGACACACCGAAGCCAGAGAGATCATCCCCCTTTATACACAAAATCTTACATTCAATCTCCCCTCCGGACCTTTCTCCAATCAGGGTCGGAGGTGCACAATCTGTAAGTACCTCCCACCGTACATCCCCTCGCACCTCCCATATCATACATTGCATGTTCAAACATATTCATGGTAATGAACAATTTCTTGACCAGGGGTGTGTTGTAATATTCATTTATTCTATTAAGCATGCCAATTGCTCATGACCTGGCCCAGTTTTACTCACCTCCTAGTGAACCCTCTCAGTTTTCCTATATCAGTACTAAAGCTAAGCTATAGTGACAAGGGTCCCATCTATCACTCCTTTCCACTGATAGGGATCTCTCTACATCACTCCCTTCTCTAGCTATGCAATGCATCTCTTCTTACTCAAGGACTCGAGGATGGGTCTGGCAACCTTCAGACACTGCTGTGTCAGAATCCTCTCTCCAGCCCCTCTCTGTTTGAATTCTCTTTAAAACTCCTTTCCTTAATAGGGTTTAATCACTTTATCCCTCTCACCTCCCTCAGCCCACACTCCTCTATCTCTCTCTCTCCCTTCTTCTCCCTCTCCCTCACTCCTCTCTGCAATGCAGACCAGAGAGAGACAAGGGGGCAGGTTCCTTCTCCCTCCCTTTGACTCAAAGCTCCAAGATGCGCCACTCAGCGAGAAAAGCGTAGTATGACGTGTGCGATTGCCGACGCCATTTGACCGGTATGCCGCGACCAAAGATGGCCTGGACTACCGTCATGATGGCGTCTACATCTAAATCTTCATCTTATTGCTCAGCTATCAATTGCTCTAATCGTCAATGTAGACAACCTGACCTGTCTTTCTATAGGTTCCCCTATAAAAAAGAAAGGAGAGAAAATATTATTATTTTCTGTCGATATTATTCTGAACTGAAAATGTTATTTTCTGTTCTCCCATCAACGGTCATTGGGAAACTAGGTTTGTTGGTACATTAGAAAGTTATTAGAATTAATTGTAATAGATCTTTACTTACCACAATAGTAAAGTCAATAATTTTAACACTTCTGAACGTGTTTGGTTTTGTTCTTGTAAAGCAGGGGTCTCCACAATATGGTCCGTGGGACACATTAGGCCCACCACCAGATTTTTCAAGCTCAGATTCGAGTCCGGGAACGCGGCGGCTGTTACCGGTTATGTCCCTCGAATTGTCGAGACATCACAAGCAAAGATCACAAGCCCCCCGCCGTGAAGAAGGGTGCAAGGAAAGATTATAGAACTCCGCTCGACCCGAAACGTCGCCTATCTCCTTCGCTCCTTAGATGCATTATAAAGAGCTGCACCACCCTGAGTTTCTCCAGCTTTTTTGTGTACCCTCGATTCTCCAGCATCTGCAGGTTCCTTCTTTAAAACCTCCGCCCTCTATATAATCGTCGGGTGCAACTTGGTGGGGCAGGGGGATAACGGTTTTGGGGGGGGCTGCACCAGGGGGGTTCGTGCCAGCGGGGGGGTGGGTTCGGCAGCGTAGGCTGGGCAGGGGGGGGGCCTGTGTCTGGGCACATGGGGGGTAGTGTCGGAGGTGGTCGGCAGTGACGTCGGGCAGGTTGCATAGTGTCGGTGTGGTGCGGATGAGGTTTTCGAGGGGGGGGGTTGGGTAGGCAGAGTCATGTGTTTTAGGAAATGAGGCGAATAGAGTAAAGCGACAAAGGTGAAGACGCTAGAAAAGGAGAAAGAGTCCAGGGAGCACGAGAAAAGGAACAAGAACATGATAGACCGAGGTTAGAGGCACGGGGAGAACAACAAGGAGACAGAGCAAAAGGAGCAAACGTGCAAAGGGAGCGAGAGAGGGCACAGGAGAGAGTAGGCGAACGCGCGAGAGCAGAGGCTGCCAAAGCGAGAAGTAGGCGAGAGAGGACGGGCGAGCAGTGGGAGCGAGCACAGAGCGTGAGCGAGCGACCGAAGAGTCAGGTGCAGAGTGAGAGAGAAAAAGGAGAGCAAAGGCTAAGCGACAAAGAAAAGGAAAGCGAGACCAGAAAAGGGAAAGACAGACAGCACCACAGACACCTGCCCGGCTCAACTCACAGTCCAAGAGCGCATAACAGCCCGGAACGAGCCAACCGACACCTAAGCCGCACAGAAGGGAAGGAACCCGAAAGGTGGGAGCCTCCGCATTACAATCGACCTCGCCTTTGCCTCGCGCCCTCCCCGTCTGTGTGAGAGGGGGGCTGCTGGGGACGTGGCAGATGTCGCTGGGCACCAATTATGTGGTGTGTTTTGTTTTGTCTCGGTTGAGTACGGGTGGGCAAAACAGAGAGGGGAAAAGAAGAGAGCGGGCTGTAGAGGAAAGCGAGCGGGAAAAGAACTGGCAGATAAGGAAAAAAGAGAGAGAAGAGAGAGAAGAGAAAAAGAGAGTGAGATGAGAGAGAGGACAAGAGAAGGAGACGAAAAGAGAGAACGAGAGAGAGAGAAAGGGCAATGAGAAGAGAGTAGAGAGAGAGAAGGGGGGGGGGGGGGAACTGGAGCGACGAGTGCATGAGATCGCGAGATCCTTTTAAAGGGCGTCCCGAAAACGAGCGGAGACGCGCGACCGAAGGGAGAGCGCCAACGTAGAGACACAATAAAGAGAGGAAGACAAAGGGATGAAGAAACAGAGAGCGAGCGAAAGGAGAGAAGCAAAAACACTAGACTTTCATCTGGCCATTGTCCCTCTCAGTTCTCTCTCTACTCTATCCTGTCTCTCTCTCTCTCTCCTCTATACGCTAGCTCTCTCTGCTGCCTCCCCCCATCGCCAGTTTCTCACTCCCTCCTACCTCTTCTCCATCTCTCTCGTTCTCACTTTACGCTCCCTCTTCTCCCTCCCGCTCTGCTCTCTCTCTGCTCCTCTCTCTCACTCTATGTCTATCCCCTTATACAGGGAGAGCGCACAGGGATATCCCGAGTTCCCTCTGCCGAATACCATTGAGTCGCGCACACCCTCTCTCTCCCCCCCCGCCTCTCTCTCTACTCACCCTCTCTCCCCTACCTCTGCCCACCCCTCTTTGTCTTCTCTCTTTCTCCCATCTCTCTCTCTCCCACCTCTCTCCCCCTCTCTCTCTCTCCTCTCTTTCTGCT
Organism: Okamejei kenojei; assembly: GCA_035221665.1. Lineage (NCBI taxonomy): Eukaryota > Metazoa > Chordata > Chondrichthyes > Rajiformes > Rajidae > Okamejei > Okamejei kenojei. Next base: position 247,173 of record JAVHYY010000109.1, on the reverse strand, counting down.
CCACCTCTCGCTCTCTCGTCCCCCCCCTCTTCGTTTCTCCCTCACTCTCTCTCTCTCTATCTCTCTCCGTTATCTAGTTCTCTCTCTCCCTCTCTCTATCTTTCTCTCTTCCCCCTGCCTCTCTCCCCTTCTCTCATCCTCCCACCGCTCCCTCTCTCGCTCTCTCTCTCTCTCTCTCTCCCCTCTTTCCCCTACTCTCTATTCCCACCTCTCTCTGTGCCCCCTCCCTCTCTGCCTCTCTCTCGGTTCACTTCTCCCATCTTTCCCTCCCTTTCCCCCTTACTCCCTTTTTCCCCCCGCTCCCTTTCCCCCACCTCCCCCTCTTTCCCCCCCTTCTCTCTTTTCACCCTCACTCTCCCTCTCTCTTCTCCCCTCTCTCCTCTTCTGCTCTCCTCTCTAAGCCATCTCTCCGTAGCCCCTCTCTCTCCCACTCTTCTCCCTTCTCTCTCTCTCTCTACCGTCTCTGTCTATCCCCTTATCTCTCTTCACCAACCCTTTCTCCCCTCCTCTCTTTCTCTCTCTATCTCTTTTCTCTCCCACATGCTCTCCACCTCGCACTCTCTCCCCCTCTCCCTGTCCATCGCCCCTCTCTCTCTTCATCCCTCTCCGCCCTCTCTCCATCTCTCCCTCTCTCTCTCTCCCTCTCTCTGCCCCCTGTCTCTCTCTATCTCTCTCTTCTCCTCTGTCATCTCCCTTCACTACTTGGTATACACACTAATAAAGCACTCGGTTATTGGAGGATCAGAATTGATGTGGATAGAGAACTGGGGCTGGCAGACAGGAAGCAAGAGTAGGAGCGTTGAATACGGGTCCTTTTCAGGATGGCGAGACAATGTGATAGTGGGGTGCGCAAGGCTAGTGCTGGGACCCCAGCTATTTACAATTTATATTAATGATTTGGACGTGGGAATTAAATGTCAACATCTCGAAGTTTTGTGGATGACACCGAAGCTCGGGGGGCAGAGTGTTAGCTGTGAGGCAGGATGCTAGGAGGCTTTGCATGCAGGTGACTTGGATCAGACTGGGGGGTGAGTGGGCAGATATGCATGGCAGATGCAGTATAAATGTGGATTAAATGTGATGAGGTTATCCACTTTTGTGGTAAAAACAGGATGTGGAAGGTAGGCAATTATTTGAATGGTGACCTGATTATGAAAAGGGAGAGAGATGCAGCGAGACCTGGGTGTCATGGTACACCAGTCATTGAAAGTACTCGCTGGAAGTTAGAAGATTGAGGGGTGATTCTCATAGAGGGTGTCTTCATAGATGATTACAAAATTTTACTAACGGGGGTGGGGAAAGGCTTTAGATGCAGGAAGATTGTTTCCCGATGTTGGGGAAGTCGGAGGACATTGGGGTCACAGTTTAAGGATAAAGGGGGAGTCTTTCTTTAGGACCGAGATGAGAATCGTTTTTCACACAGAGAATGGTTGAACTCTGTGGAATTCTCTGCCACAGAAGGTAGTTGAGGCCAGTTCGTTGGCCGATATTTAAGAAGGGAGTTGGAAGTTGGCCCTTGACCTGGGCTGAAGGGATCTGGGGGGGGGGTATGAGCAAAGGAATCGGTACAGCGATACTGAATTGGCATGATCAGCCATGATCATATTGAATGCCGGTGCAGGTCTCGCTCGAAGGGCCCCGAATGCCTGCTATCCTGCCATCCTCAATTTCTATGTTCTCTTATATCCCTCTCTCTCGTTCTTCTCTCCCACCCCCCTCTCTCTCTCTATCACCCCTTCTCTCTTCCCCGTTTCTCTCTCCCCACTCTCTTCCCCCCCTCGCCCCCTCTCTCTCACTCTCCTCTCCATTCCTCCTCTCTCCCTCCCTCTCTCCTCCCTCTCTGTCTCTGCCCCAATGTTTCTCACCAGTCCTCTCTCTCTGTCTCTCCCATTCCCTCTCTCTCCCCGCTGCCTCTCTCCCCTCCTCTCTCTTTTCCACCCCTCTATACTACCCTTTCTCTCTGTCCCCCTCTCTCTGCTCCCCCCCTCTCTCTCTCCCTCTTTCTCTCGCCATCTCTCTCTCTCTCTCTCTGTTCTCCCCTCTCACTGTCGTTGTCACTTGCGGGCCCCTCTTGACCAAGGCCCTTACCCTTCTCTTCTATCTCCCATCTCTACTCTCCTCTCCACCTCCCCTCCTCCATACACTCCTCTCCCCCCGTAACACACCACTCTCT
>JAVHYY010000109.1:17500-240000 GCA_035221665.1 Okamejei kenojei | reverse complement strand
GTAAAGGGCGGGCGGGGAGGGAACGAGCAGCCACCCGCTACAATAGGCGCAATGGTCCTTTCTATAGTTAACCCTGCTGCTGCTCACAGTCTCTGATGGGGCCGCTTTCACAGATTTAACCGTGACCGGCCGCGTTTAACCAGGGCTCCGGGAACTCGGCATCTGATGGGGACGAGGAGGGATCCAGAGGGAAGGCAGGGACAATCCGGCAGCAGAGTGGCTCCGTTAATGGATTCATTCCACAGTGAGTTCAGTTCAGTAACAACACACACACGCCGGTAGATCCGCGGCCACTGGTTCAGGAGATCGATCCAATTATTGACCAACAGGTTGTGGGTGGAATCCGACTGTGACAGACTCCACAGTGAGACACAGTGTCCACCGGAGCGGGCGTTCACTCTGATCAAAATCTCAGACACAGTGAACTTCACAATGTGAACCCCTCTCTCCCAGTCACACCGTCCCGGAGAGCTGCCGGCCTGCCTGTCCCGAGCACTGGGACAACTCTGGGCAAGGTGCCACTGAAGGCAAGAACAACATTCTAGTGGCTCCCGGCAGTGAGAAAAAAAGTGGGTTAGTTTCAGCTGTCTGAAAATAAAAAAGTCACAGCAGCGTTAATTCAAAAATATTTCACTGAGAGGATTGATATTCTTCACATATTCTTGTACAACGATGTTCAGTTGGGAACTTGTAACATGATCAGAATCAGGTCAACACCAGTTAACAAACGGAGTTATAAAACTTGTTCTGCTCACTTACCGGGGATTCCAACGGCAGCAATGATCACGTACAGGATTTTCTGCACGCCTAAATATTGCAAAATATTTTCCCACATGTTCTCTGCCCAGCGACGTGTCCCCGTGAGCTACCGGTAATGTCTCGGAATGAAATGCTGAGGCAGAACATTCCTGGAGATTTTATACCATTTTCCGTCTCCACCGGGACAGTGAAGTTTCAACAGAGTTTAAAAATAGAGATTTTGAAATTATTCGCAAACAGATGACATCAGCCGAGTGAAATCCCTGCTGAGACAGGTTGTGATTTATTCAGGGAATTGATTGAGAAACTCCAAAGACTGGGAATTGTGGCGATAGATACTGAGGGATGGAAATTGGGAGCGGCGGCATTGTTCCAGCAAAGGGGATATTGTTTCAAACTCCATCAGATCCAACTCTCCACCTCATGTTGTTTGTCTGATTTCCTTCAATCCGTTTCACTCAGCAAGGCAATGCCAAATTCCAGGGACCCTCTCAGGGCTTCTGGTGCCCAGTTTGAAGGTGGACTGGATTGGGCGACATTTGTCCACAGGCTGAGGAATTAGTTCAACAGATCACCTCTGACTAAAATGCCCCCCCCCCCCCCCCCCCCACTCTGTTTCACCACTCAATATGATCGCGGCTTCACTGACTGTAACCTCAACCCCACACTCCCGCTGACCCCGGTAACCATTCACTCCCTGCTTGCCTGGAATAGATCTGACTCTACCATGGGACAATAACATTCTCTGCCTTCATCACCTCTGAGGAGGAACGACCCAAAGACTCACGACACTCAGAGAACAGAAACATTGCCGCCTCAGAATTTTCCTAAACCTAAATAAAACAGCGAGTGATGCAGCACCTCTCCCTCCTCTCTTTCTCTCTCCCTCCATCCTTACTGTTGTCACTCTCTCTGAACTGTTACTCTCTCCTACGCTCTCTATTTCCCCTCTTTGGGCTGTCCTTTCTCAGTCCACTGATGGAGTGACACAGTGGGATAGTACTGAGGGATGGATGCAAATGGGGCAATACTCACGCAGTGACTCACTGTGGTGGTACTGATGGAGGACACACTGTGGTGGTACTGATGGAGTGACACACTGTGGTGGTACTGATGGAGGACACACTGTGGTGGTACTGATGGAGTGACACACTGTGGTGGTACTGATGGAGTGACACACTGTGGTGGTACTGATGGAGTGACACACTGTGGTGGTACTGATGGAGTGACACACTGTGGTGGTACTGATGGAGGGACACACTGTGGTGGTACTGATGGAGGACACACTGTGGTGGTACTGATGGAGGGACCTACTGTGTGCTGGTCATCGGCGGCCATTCCAAACGAGTATGACTGTCCTTTCCTCTACATAGAGTCGTAGATCTGCAGATTTCTGTACAGGACGATCCGTGATCCACACACCTTGGTGCAACGTGGGCATTGTAGACTGGCGGTGGTTGGTAGTCGTCGAGCCCCATTCTCTCTCTCTCCTTACGGTGCTGTCGTGTTGTCTCTGCGACACGGCGTAGTTCCATTTTGTGACATGTTGCTCCTTGCTGCACGGATTTCCTCCAGGAGCGCCTGTCCAGTGCAATGTTCTCCCAGTTGCTTGATGTGATGTGGAATTTCCTCAATCTGTTCTTGATGTTGTCCTTGAAGCGTTTCTTTGGCCCGCCGGGGGCTCGCTGACCTTCCTTCAATTGAGTACAGGATTTGTTTAGGGAGACGAGTGTTGGACATGCGGATGACATGGCCAGTCCATCGAAGTTGCTGCTGCATTATTGTGGTAGTGATGCTGGTCATGTTGGATTCCTCCAAAACGCTGATGTTGGTGCGTTTGTCTTCCCAGCTGATCCTCAGAATCTTTCATAGGATCTTTGATGGTATTGTTCCAGGGCTCTCAGGTGCCTGCTGTAGGTGGTCCATGACGGCTCGATACAGCAGGGTAGAGAGGACAATGGCTACTGTAGGTAGTACTGATGGAGTGACACACTTGGTGGTACTGATGGAGTGACACACTGTGGTGGTACTGATGGAGTGACACAGTGGTACACTGTACACTGGTGGTGGTACTGATGGAGTGACACACCTGATGGAGTGACACACTGTGGTGGTACTGATGATGGAGTGACACACGGTGATGGAGTGGTGGTACTGATGGAGTGACACACTGTGGTGGTACTGATGGAGTGACACACTGTGGTGGTACTGATGGAGTGACACACTGTGGTGGTACTGATGGAGTGACACACTGTGGTGGTACTGATGGAGTGACACACTGTGGTGGTACTGATGGAGTGACACACTGTGGTGGTACTGATGGAGTGACACACTGTGGTGGATGGATGACACACTGTGGTGGTACTGATGGAGGGACACACTGTGGTGGTACTGATGGAGTGACACACTGTGGTGGTACTGATGGAGGGACACACTGTGGTGGTACTGATGGAGGGACACACTGTGGTGGTACTGATGGAGGGAGCTACTGTGTGCTGGTCATCGGCGGCCATTCGAAACGAGTATGACTGTCCTTTCCTCTACATAGAGTCGTAGATCTGCATATTTCTGTACAGGACGATCCGTGATCCACACACCTTGGTGCAACGTGGGTATTGTAGACTGGCGGTGGTTGGTAGTCGTCGAGCCCCCTTCTATCTCACCTTACGGTGCTGTCACGTTGTCACTGTGGTGGTACTGATGGAGTGGCACACCGTGGTGGTACTGATGGAAGGTTCTAATGTGGTTGTACTGATGGAGTGACTGTGATGGTACTGATGGAGATCACGCTGTGATGGTACTGATGGAATGACACACTGTGGTGGAACTGATGGAATGACACACTTTGTGGTCGCCTTGATTGAGTGACGCACTGTGGAGTAGTCCTGATGGAGTAACATCTGTGGAATTCTCTGCCACAGACGGTAGTTGAGGCCAGTTCGTTGGCCATATTTAAGAGGGAGTTGGATGTGGCCCTTGTGGCTGAAGGGATCAGGGGGTATGGAGAGAAGGCAGGTACAGGATACTGAGTTGGATGATCAGCCATGATCATATTGAATGGCGGTGCAGGCTCGAAGGACCGAATGGCCTGCTCCTGCACCTAATTTCTATGTTTCTATGTAACATACGTCGGGGTAATAATGATGATGTGACACACTATGGGGTCGTACTGGGTCTGACACACAGTGGGGTGGTACTGATCGAGTGACACACTGTGGGGTAGCACTGATGGAGTGGTCACATGTGTAGTAGATTTGATGGAGTGACACACTCAGGGGTAGTACTGATGAAGTCACAAAAACAGATGGATAGTGCTGATGGAGTGTCACATTGTGGTGGTGCTGATGGAGTCACACACTGTATTCTGCCCTCTGCTGTGTGGTGGTACTGATGAAGTGACGCACTGTGTGGTGGTACTGATGGAGGGAAATACTGTGGTGGTACTGATGGAGTGACACACTATGGTGGTATTGATGGAGTGACACACTGTGTGGTGGTGATGATGGAGGGGCACACTGTGCTGGTACTGATGGAATGACACACTGTGTGGTGGTACTGATGGAGTGACACACTATGGTGGTATTGATGGAGTGACACACTGTGTTGTGGTAATGATGGAGGGGCACACTGTGCTGGTACTGATGGAATGACACACTGTGTGGCGTTACTGATGGAGTGACACAGTGGTGGCACTGATGGAGTGGCACACTGTGTAGTGATACTGATGGAGGGGCACACTGTGGTGATACTGATGGATTGTCACACTGCGTTGATACCGATGGAGTGACACACTGTGGTGGTACTGATGGATGCACGCACTGTGGTGGTACTGATGGAGTGACATACTGTGGAGAGGTACTGATGGAGTGACACTGTGGTGGTAAGGAAGGATTGACACTGTGCGCTAGCACTGATGTACTAATACATTGTGGGGTAGTATTGATGGAGTGTCACTCTGTGGAGTAGTACAGATGGAGTGAAACACTGTGGGGTAGTACTGATAGTGATGCACTGTGTGTAAGTACTGATGGAGTGGCACATTGTAGGATAGTACTGATGTAGTGATAAACGTCTGGTTATTACTGATGGACTGACACAATGTGGGGAAGTACAGATGGGGTGACACACTGGGGAGCCTCACTGACGGATGGACACAATTTGTGGTAGCACTGATGGAGTGACACACTGTGGAGTAGTTCTGATGGAGAGATAAACGTCGGGGTAGTACTGATGGTGTGACACACTATGGCGTCGGACTGGGACTGACACTCTGTGCTGATGGAGTGATAAACTGTGGGGAAGTACTGATGGAGTGACACACTGCGGAGTAGTACTGATGAACTGATCAAATGCATGGCAGCACTGATGGAGTGACACACTGTAGTGTACTCATGATGGAGTGACAATCTTCGGAGTGGTACTGATGGAGTGACACACTGTAGGGTAGCACTAATGGAGTGAGCTAGTTCTGATGGAGTGACACACTGACGGGTAGTACTGATGAAGTCACAAAAACAGTGGGGTAGTGCTGATGGAGTGACGCACTTTGGTGAAGTACTGATGGAGTGACACTCAGAGGTAGTATTTTTGGAATGACACATGGGGTGGGGTAGTACTGATGGAGCAGTACACTGTGTGGTAGTACAGATGGAACGACACACTGTGGGGCAGTACTGGTGGAGTGACACACTGAGTGGGAGAATTAATGGAGGGACACACTATGGGGTAGTACAGATGCAGTGGCACGCTATGGTGAATGTCTGATGGAGTGACACATTGTGGGGCGGTACTCGTGTAGTGTCACTAGTGTGGAGTAGTACTAATGAAGTCATAAAATGTATGGTAGCACTAGTGGAGTGACACACATTAGGGTAGTCATGATGGGGTGAGATACTTTGCCGTGGTACTGATGGAGTGACACACTGTGGGGTAGTACTGATGTAGTGGTGACCTGTGAGGTAGTTCTGATGGAGTGACACACTGTGGGGCAGTACTGATGGAGATACACTGTGGAAGAGTGACACCCTGTGGAGTAGTAATGACGGAGTGACATAATCTGGGGTAGTACTTATGGTGACAGATTTTCATATCTTTTCAATGATTCTTTCCTTTAGTCACTATGATTGAAGACAGGTGTTCATGAGATAATCGAAACCCACTCGCGAGCTCTCCACCAGACATTCAATGCCGTCGAAAGATAAATCTTCCAAACAGAGTCTCTTGATTAATAGTTTATTTATTGTAGTAATAAAACAGTAAGATATTCATCGAAACTTCTTATTGTATAAATATATAGCAGGATAGCTGTAGAGCGGCCTTTGAGTGCAGGTCGGACAAAGCGCATACTTCCAAGCTCATCACAGGAAGGAAGGTTAGGAGTGAGTGTGGGAATTGGCTGAACAATTAGATTGGAAGATTGGTAGATTGGACAATTAGGCAATTTAGCATCTGATATAAGCAAGACTTGCTCAAGGGGTGCGGGCCTGTCGAGGGAAGTGCCTTGTGAGAAAAGTGCAACTCTTTGGTGAGGAGGCTGAGGGAGGACGCCACACCAAATGCTGGAGAGGGAGAGACGAAAGAAGGAAATGTCAAGCGAGCTGATTCAGTGTGATGCTTGCAGTATGTGGGAGGTCAAGGACACTGCTGGTGCCTCTGGCTGCTACAAATGTGAGAAGTGCATCCAGGTATAGCCCCTGAAGGACCGAGTTGGGGAATTGGGGAAGCGTGGATGTCATCAGGTTCGTCCGAGAAACGGAGTAGTTCATCGACAAATCCTACAGTAAGATTGTTACACCTAAGGTACTGGAAGAGAGAAGGTGGGTGACGGTGAGAAAGGGAAGGACACATGGAATGCAAATGTTCTCGGGTGTTGTACCTCTTGAGAACAGGTTTACACACTTAGAAGCTGTCGGGACAGAAGACGTTAAAACACTGAGCGGCGGACTGCCTTGCGATGCAAAAGTGCTGTTGAGCCAAAACCGAAGAGGCCGCCGTCAGGCAACGTGGTGGGAGTTGGAGACTCCATTGTGAGGGGTACGGACAGGGGTCTCCGCGGCAACAGACGGGATTCGAGGTTGGTGTGCTGCAGGGATCCAGGATGTCACGGATAGAGTGCAGAAAATCCTCAAGGACGAAGGTGAACAGCCAGAAGTGGTAGTGCATGGTGGCACAAACGATGTCGGAAAGACGATGATGAATATTCTGCAGCCTGACTTTAGAGAGCTCGGAAAAATGCTGAAAAGCAGGACCTCCAGGGTTGTTATTCTCGGTTTGCTTTCAGTTCCTCGTGCTGGTGAGAGCAGGAACAGGGAGATACAGGACCTGAACGTGTGGCTGAGGAACTGGTGCAGGGGGCAGGGATTTAGATTCTTAGATCACTGGGGTCTGTTTTGGAGTAAGGGGGAATTGTACAAAAGGGACGTATTGCATCTTAACAGGTGGGGGACCAACATTTTGGCAGGCAAGTTTGCAACTGCAACACGGGTGGTTTTAAACTGAATAAGGGGAGTGGGGTATCAAATGGGATAGTCGAAGACATAGTTAAAGGGAAGGAGAGTAAAGGGATGGTTAATAACCCCCAGAATTAACGGGAAAGGTAGCTCACAAAGGGATAGGAGAGTATGGCCAAGTGTAATAGGGAACAAAGTGAAAGGTGAGATGCGCAAGGAACTAAATGTATTGTATATGAATGCGCAAAGTATAGGAAGTAAAGTAGATGAGCATGAGGCTCAGTTAGAGGTTGGTAGATACAACATTGTTGGGATTACTGAGACGTGGCTGCAGGTGGATCGGGCCTAGGAACTTTATATTCAGGGTTATACATCCTATAGAAAGGACAGGCAGGTGGGCAGAGGAGGGGGGGGGGTAGCTCTGTTAGTGAAGGATGGAATTCAGTCCCTTGCGAGGGAAGACATAGGGACTGACGAGGTAGAATCACATTGAGTTGACGAATTGTAAAGGCAAGAAGACACTAATTGGTGTTATCTACAGACCCCCAAATAGTAGCCACTATGTAACAAAGGTAATGCCACTGTAGTGATGGGAGATTTCAATATTCATGTAGACTGGGAAAATCAGGTTGGTTCAGGACCCCAAGAAAGAGAGTTTGTAGAATGCCTCCGAGATGGATTCTTAGAGCAGCTTGTAATGGAGCCGACCAGAGAAAAGGCAATTCTGGATTTAGTTTTAATCTGCAATTTGAGAAGGAGAACGGTAAATAGGAAGTGTCAGTGATGCAGTTGAACAAAGGGGACAATGAAGGCATGAGAGGGGAGCTGGCCAAGGTTGACTGGAAAGGGATCCTAGCAGGAATGACAGTGGAACAGCAATGGCAGGAATTTCTGGGCATAATCCGGAAGATGCAGGATCTTTTCATTCCAAAAAGGAAGAAAGATTCTAAGGAGAGTAGGTGGCAACCGTGTCTGAAAAGAGAAGTTAAGGATGGGATAAAACTAAAAGAAAAGATGTATAACACAGCAAAGAGTAGCCGGAAGCCAGAGGATTTGGAAACTCTCATGGGACAACCGAAGGGAATAAAACGGGCAATACGGGCTGTAAAGATGAAGTACGAAGCTGGCCAGGAATATAAAGGAAGACTGTAAAAGCATCTTTAAGTATGTTAAGGGAAAAAGAGTAGCAAAGTCTAATGTGGGTTCCTTGAAGGCAGACACGGGTGAAATTATTATGGGCAACAAGGAAATGGCAGAAGAGTTGAATAGGTACTTCGGATCTGTCCTCACTAAGAAAGACACAAATAATCTTCCAGATGTACTGGAGGACAGAGGATCTAAGGGGGTAGAGGAACTGAAATATATTTTCATTAGACGAGAAACAGTATTGGGTCGGCTAATGGGACTGAAGGATGATAAATCCCCTGGACCTGATGGTCTGCATCCCAGGATCCTCAGGGAGGTGGCCCCAGAAATAGTGGACGAATTGGTGATCATTTTCCAATGTTCAATAGATTCAGAATCAGCTCCTGTGGATTGGAGGATAGCTAATGTTATCCCACTTTTCAAGAAAGGAGCGAGAGAGAAAACTGGGAATTATAGACCAGTTAGCCTGACTTCGGTGGTGGGAATGTTGCTGGAGTCAATTATTAAAGAGGTAATAATAGGCCATTTGGACAGCAGTATAATGATTAGTCCAAGTCAACGTGGATTTATGAAAGGGACCTAATGCTTGACTAATCTTCTGGAATTGTTTGAGGAAGTGACAAGTAAAATGGATAAAGGGGTGCCAGTGGATGCAGTGTATCTAGACTTTCAGAAAGCCTTTGATAAGTTCCCGCACGGTGACTACAATTAGAACACATGGCATTGGGGGTAGGTTGTTGAAATGGATAGAAAGTTGGTTGCAAAGAGTAGTAGAGAACTGGTCCTTTTCAGAATGGCAGGCAGTGGCGAGTGGAGTGCCGCAAGGCTTGATGTTGGGGCCGTAACTGTTTAACAGATATATTAATGATTTGGAAGAGGGAATAAGGAGCAACACTAGCAAGTTTGCGGATGACATAAAGCTGGGTGGCATTGTGAACTGTGAAGAGGATGTTAGGAGGTTGCAGGGTGACATGGACAGGTTGAGTGAGTGGGCAGATGCGTGGCAGATGCAGTATAATATAGATAAATGTGAGGTTACCACGTCGACGGCAAAAACAAGTGGACAGAGTATTATCTCAATGGGGTTAGGTTTAGTAAGGGGGAAGTGCAGCGAGACCTGGGCGTCCTTGTATACCGGTCAGTGAAAGTTGGCTAACAGGTACAGTAGGCAGTGAAGAAAGCTAATGGAACGTTGGCCTTCATAACAAGATGATTTCAGTATAGGAGTAAAGAGGTTCTTGTGCAGTTGCATAGGGCACTGGTGAGACCACATCTGGAGTATTGTGTACAGTTTTCGTCTCCTAATTTGAGGAAAGACATCCTTGAGAGTGAGGCAGTGCAGCGTAGGTTCACGAGATTGATCCCTGGGATGGTGGGACTGTCATATGCGGAAAGATTGAAAAGACCAGGCTTGTATTCACTTGAGTCGAGAAGGATGAGAGGATATCTTATAGAAACATATACGAGTATAAAAGGACTGGACAAGCTAGATGCGGGAAAGGCATTCCCAATGTTGGGCGAGTCCAGAACCAGGGGCCACAGTCTTAGAGTAAAGGGGAGGTTATTTAAAACTGAGGTGAGAAAAACCTTTTCACCCAGAGAGTTGCGAATTTATGGAATTCCCTGCCACAGAGGGCAGTGGAGGCCAAGTCACTAGGTGGATTTCAAAGAGAGTGAGATAGAGCTCTAGAGGCTATTGGAGTCAAGGATTATGGGGAGAAGGCAGGCACGGTTTATTGACAGTTGACGATCAGCCACGATCACAATGAATGGCGGTGCTGGCTCGAAGGGCCGAATGGCCTCCTCCTGCACCTATTTTCTATGTTTCTATGTTTGCTTTAAAATGCGAAAGGTGGTTTGCTTTGAAAATGCAAAATGTGGTTTGCTTACAATATGCGAAAGGTGGTTTCCTTTGAAAATGCATAAGGTGGTTTGCTGTGCAAAATGCAAAAGGTGGTTTGCTTAGAAAATGTAAAAGGCGGTTTGCTTTGAAAATGCAAAAGGTGGTTTTATTTATGCAAAAGGTGGTTTGCTTTGAAATTGCAAAACGTGGTTTGCTTTAAAAATGCAAAAGTTTATTGTCACGTGTCCCAGATAGGACAATTAAAATCTTGCTTTGCTTCAGCACAACAAAATATAGACGGCATGAATACAGAACAATTCAGTGTGTCCATATACCATTGTATAAATATATACACACATGAAGAAATAAAACAGATAAAGTGCAAATAAACAGATTGTGGGCTAATAATGTTCATAGTTTTGTTTTCGTTGAGTTCAATAGCCTGATGGCTGTGGGGAAGAAGCTGTTTCTGAAAATGGACGTTGCAGTCTTCAGGCTCCTGTACCTTTTACCTGAAGGTAGCGGGGAGATGAATGCGTTGCCAGGATGGTGTGGGTTCTTGATGATGCTGCCAGCCTTTTTGAGGCAGCGACAGCGATAGATCCCCTCGATGGTAGGGAGGCCAGAGCTGATGATGGACTGGGTAGTGTTTATTACATTTTGTAGTATTTTCCTCTCCAGGGCGCTCAAGTTGCCGAACCAAGCCACGATGCAACTGGTCAGCATGGTCTCTACTGTGCACCTGCAGAAGTTAGAGAGCGTCCTCCTTGACATAACGAGTCCCCGTAATCATATCAGGATGTAGAGCCGCTGATGTGCTTTCTTTATAATTATATCAGAGTTCTCGGACCAGGAGGGATCTTCAGAGGTGTGCACGCCCGGGAATTAGAAGCTCTTGACCCTTTCCACCATCGACCCATTGACATAAACGGGACGTGTGTCCCCATCTTACCTCTTCCAAAGTCCACAATTAGTTCCTTGGTTTTGCTGGTGTTGAGGGCCAGGTTAGTGTGCTGGCACCATTTATTCAGTCGATCAATCTCTCTTCTATAGTCTGACTCGTCGCCAACAGTGATACGTCTCACAACAGTGGTGTTGTCAGCGAACTTGATGATGGAGTTCGTACTATGATCAGCTACGCAGTCATGAATATAGAGTGAGTGCAGCAGGTGGCTGAGCACGCAGCCTCGAGGTGCTCCCGTGCTGATTGTTATCGAGGCTGACACCTTCCCACCAATTCGAACAATCTGTTGTCTGTGAATGAGGAAGTCGAGGATCCAATTGCAGAGAGATGGGCAGAGACCCTGTTCTGCGAATTTGGTAACCAGCTTGGAGGGGATGATTGTATTAATTGCCAAGCTGTAATCAACCAATAACAGCCTGACATATGAGTTTTTGTTGTCCAAGTGGTCCAGAGATGAGTGGAGAGCCAACGAGATCGCATCCACCATTGATCTGTTGTGGCGGTATGCAAACTGCAGTGGGTCCGGGTTTTTGTCGAGGTAGGAGTTGATTTGCGCCATGATCAACCTCTCAAAGCACTTCATCACCACAGGCGTTAGTGCCACTGGTGGATAGTCATTGAGGCACGTCACCCTACTCTTCTTCGGCACTGGTATAATTGATGTCCTTTTGAAGCTGGTGGGCACCTCAGACCTCAGAAGTGAGAGGTTGAAAATGTCCGTAAAAACTCCAGCCAGGTTTTCCGCACAGGTTTTTAGAACACGACCGGGTATACCATCAGGTCCGGGCACTTTTCGAGGGTTCACCCTTCTGAAGGGTTTTTCTGACGCCGGCCTCTGTGACTGTGACTGAATACAATCACATCGAATGGGGGATCGAGAAGGCACATCAGTGTTCTCCCTATAAAATCATGTGTAAAACGCATTCTCGTCAGGGGGAGATACTACGCCGATATTCGAGCTATCTCCTGATTTCACCTTGAAGGCGGTGATTGCATTGAGGCCCGCCACAGCTGCCAAACATCTGCCTCATCCTCCAGTTGGAGCAGAAGTCCCCTTTGGCCTTTTTGATGGCCTTACCGAGGTCGTATCTGGACTTCTTGTAGACCACTGTATCATCAGACATGAATGCCCGGTGTCTGGACTTCAGGAAAGTGCAGATCTCAAAATTCATCCAACCACGAAAAACGTGGTTTGGTATCCAAATGCAAAAGATTTGGTTTGGAAATGCAAAAGGCTTGGTTTGAAAATACAAAATGTTTGCCTTAAAAATGCAAAAAGACTGTTGGTTTGAAAATGCAAAATGAGGTTTGGTTTGAAAATGCAAAAGGAGGTTTTATTTGAAAATGCAAAAGGTGGTTTGCTTTGAAAATGCACATGGTGATTTTATTTGAAACTGCAAATGGTGGTTTGGTTTGAAAATGCAAATGGTGGTTTGATTTGAAAATGCAACTGGTGGTTTGGTATGAAAATGGAAATGGTGGTTTGGTTCGAAAATGCAAATGGTGGTTTTGTTTGAAAATGCAAAAGGTTTGGTTTGAATATGCAAAAGTTTTGCTTTGAAAATGCTAAATGTTTCCCTTGAAAATGCAAAAGGACTGTTGGTTTGAAAATGAAAAAGGAGGTTTGGTTTGAAAATGTAAAAGGAGGCTTTATTTGAAAATGCAAAAGGTGGTTTGGTTTGAATATGCAAATGTGGTTTGGTTTGAAAATGCAAATGGTGGTTTGCTTTGAAACTGCAAATGGTGGTTTCGTTTGAAAATGCAAATAATTTGGTTTCAAAATGTAAATGTTGGTTTGGTTTGTAAATTCAAATTGTGATTTGGTTTGAAAATGCAAAAGGTTACACAGACATGCAGAAACATAGAAAATAGATGCAGGAGTAGGCCATTCCGCCCTTCGAGCCTGCACAGCCATTCAATATGATCATGGCTAATCATCCAACTCACTATCCCGTACCTGCCTTCTCTCCATTCCCC
Organism: Okamejei kenojei; assembly: GCA_035221665.1. NCBI lineage: Eukaryota > Metazoa > Chordata > Chondrichthyes > Rajiformes > Rajidae > Okamejei > Okamejei kenojei. Next base: position 226,862 of record JAVHYY010000109.1, on the reverse strand, counting down.
CTGATCCCTTTAGCCACAAGGGCCACATCTAACTCCCTCTTAAATATAGCCAACGAAGTGGCGTCAATAGCCTTCTGTGGCAGAGAATTCCAGAGATTCACCTCTCTCTGTGTGAAAAATGTTTTTCTCCTCTCGATCCTAAAAGACTTCCCCCTTCTCATTAAATTGTGATCCCTTGTTCCGGATTTTCCCAACATCGGGCACAATCTTCCTGCACCTAGCTGGTCCAACCCCTAAAGAATTTTGTAAGTTTCTATAAGATCCCCCCCTCAATCTTCTAAATTCCAGGGAGTACATGCCGAGTCTATCCAGTCTTTCTTCACATGAAAGTCCTGATATCCCAGGAATCAGTCTGGTGAATATTCTATGTATTCCCTCTATGGCAAGAATGTATTTCCTCAGATTAGGAGACCAAAACTGTACGCAATACTCAAGGTGTGGTCTCACCCGTACAACTGCAGTAGAACCTCCCTGCTCCTATACTCAAATCCTTTTGCAAGGAATGCTAACATACCATCCGCTTTCTTCACCGGCTGCTGAACCTGCATAACTACTTTCAATGACTGGTGTACTATGACACCCACGTCTCATTGCATCTCCCCTTTTCCTAATCGGCCACCATTCAAATAATAGTCTACTTTCCTGTTTTAGGCACCAAAGTGGATTACCTCACATGTATCCACATTATACTGCATGTGCCATGCGTTTGCCCACTCACCCAACCTATCCAGGTCACCTTGCAGCCTCCTAGCATCCTCATCACAGCCAACACTGACCTCCAGCTTCATGTCATCCGCAAACGTGGAGATGTTGTATTCAATTCCCTCGTCCAAATCATCAATATATATATTAAATAGCTTGGGTCCCAGTACCGAGCCCTGCGGTACCCCACTAGTCACTGCCTTCCATTCTGAAAAGGACCCATTTACTCCTACTCATTGGTTCCTGTCTGCCAGCCAGTACTCTATCCACATCAATACTGAACCCCCAATACAGTGTGCCTCAAGTCTGCATACCAATCTCTTATGTGCGATATTGTCGAAAGCCTTCTGAAAGTCCAGATATAACACATCCACTGGTTCTCCGTTATCTGCTCCACTAGCCACATCCTCTTTACCTTTCATAAATCCAGGTTTGCTTTAAAAATGCAAAAGGTTTGCTTTAAAAATGCAAATGAAGGTTTACTTTGAAAAGGCAAATGGCGGTTTGGTTTGAACATGCAAATGGTGGTTTGGTTTGAAAATAGAAAAGGTGGTTTGGTTTGAAAATGCAAATGGTGGTTTGGATTGAAAATGCAAATGGTGGTTAGGTTTGAAAATGCAAACGGTTTGGCTTGAAAATAAAAAAGGTTTGGATTGTAAATGCGAATGGTGGTCTGGTTTGAAAATGCAAATGGTGGTTTGATTCGAAAATGCCAATTGCGGTTTGGTTTGAAAATGGAAAAAATGGTTCTCTTTGAAAATGCAAAAGGTGGTTTGGTTTGAAAATGCTATAGGTGGTTTGCTTTGAAACTGCAAAAGGCGCTTTGCTTTAAAAATGAAACGGTGGTTTACTTTGAGAATGCAGTCGATTTGCTTTGAAAATGCAAAAGGTTCGCTTTGAAAATGCAAACGGTGGTTTGTTTTGAAAATACAAATGGTGGTTTGCTTTGAAAATGCAAAAGGTGGCTTGCATTGAAAATACAAAAGGTGATTTGCTTTGAAAATGCAAAATGTGGCTTGCTTTGAAAACACATAAGGTGGTTTGCTTTGAAAATACAAATGGTGGTTTGCTTTGAAAATTCAAAAGGTGGCTTGCTTTGAAAATGCAAGTGGTGGTTTGGTTTGAAAATGCAAGTGGTGGTTTGCTTTGAAATTGGAAATGGTGTTTTGCTTTGAAAATGCAAAAGATCGGCTTTGAAAATACAAATGGTTTGCTTTGAAAATGCAAAAGGTTTGCTTTGAAAATGCAAATGGTGGTTGGTTTTGAAAATGCAAATGGTGGTTAGCTTTGAAAATGCAACAAGTGGTTTGCATTGAAATGCAAAAGGTGGTTTGTTTTGAAAATGCAAACGGTTTGCTTTGAAAATGAAACCTCACACCCCTCGGTACCTCGGGATCGCCAACGCGGGATGCGTATGCGGGACCCTCCTTCCCAACCCATGCCCGGGGTGTCATCGACCCACATGCAGGAGCTGCCCTGGACTATTCTATTCCTCCCTTCGGTTATGAGGGCTGGGTCCTGTGGCGTCAGCCTATACACAGACCACTGATGGTCGAACCCTCGTCAGTCGGTACGAGGGCTGGCACGTGACGTCATGGGCTACTTAAGGTTTTATCACCTCGAGCCCTAAGCTGTCAACAGGTAGCTGAGTTCGAGAGAACAACCTCGCACAGCTACAGCGGCAATTATCATATAGTTAGTGGACCTCAATAAACTATCGTTTGAACCTGCCTAATGTCTGGCCTTATTCATCATGTTTGGTGCATCTACATTCTGAAATTTCGTGTTCATCATTTTCGTGTGCGGAATTTTCGTCACTCTTCACCTGCAAAATTTTCGTCACTTGTTGTGTCCTGAAGATTCGCCACTTTTCGGTGCTGAATTTTCATCGCTTTTCACAGGCTGAATTTTCGTTGCTTTATGTGTGCTGAAATTTCGTTGCTTTTCATGTCCTGAAATTGCGGCGCTTTATGCATCCTGCATTTTCATCGCTTTACAAATCAGGAATTTACGTCGCTTTTCATGTGCTGTATTTTTCGGCGCATTTGAAGTGCTGAATTTTCGTTGCTTTTCGTGTGTTGAAATTTCGTCACTTTATGCATCCTGAATTTCCGTCGCTTTTTGTTTGCTGAATTTTCGTTGCGTATCACGTGCAGAATTTTATTCGCTTTTTACGTCCTGAAGGTTCGTCACTTTTTTCGTGCTGAATTTTTGTCACTTTTTTCATGCTGAATTTTGGTCGCTTTTTGTGTCCTGAATTTACATTGCTTTTCGCGTGCTGAATTTTGTCGCATTTTGCTTGCTACATTTTCATCACTTTTCGCGTCCTGAAGGTTTGTCACTGATAGCATGCTGAATTTTTATCACTTTTTGCGTGCTGAATTTTTGTCGCTTTTCGTGTGCTGAAATGTAGTCGCTTTTTGCATCCTGAAATTTCTTCGCTTTTTGCATCCTGAATTTTTGTTGCATTTCATGTCTTGAAATTTCGTTCCTTTTTGCGTTCTGAATTTGTTTCTCATTTTCATGTGCAGAATTGTCATTACTCTTCGCGTGCTAAAATGTTGTTGCTGTGTCCTGAAATTTCTGCGCTTTTCGTGTTCTGAAATTGCATTGCTTTTCGCGTGCTGATTATCGTCACTTTTCACGTGCTGAATTTTCAGCGCTTTTCATTGTCGCTATTCATGTCCTGAAATTTTGTCGCATTTTGTGTCCTGAAATTTTGTCATTTTTCGTGTCCGGAATTTTTGTTACTTTTTGTGTGCTGAATTTTCGTCGCGTTTCACGTGCTGAATTTTCGTCACTTTTTGCGTCCTGAAGGTTTGTCGCTTATCGCGTCCTGAAGGTACTCATGCTTCTCATGCTGAAATTTTGTTGCTTTTTACTTCCTGAAATTTCGTTGCATTTTGCGTCCTGAATTGTTGTCCTTTTCGTTTGTGGAAATTTAGCTGCACTTCACGCATTCAATTTTCTTCACTTTTTGCGTCCTGATCATTTGTCAATTTTCACGTGCTAAATTTTCATCACTTTTCCCATGCTGAATTTTCGTTGCTTTTCATCTGCTGAAATGTTGTCGCTTTTCACATCCTTAAATTTCTTCAATTTTCGCATCCTGAATTTTTTTCACTTTTCGTGTGCTGAATTTTCATCGCTTTTCACATCCTGAATATTTGTCTCTTTTTGCGTGCTGAATTTTCGGCGCTTTTCACATGCAGAATATTTGTCGCTATTCATGTGCTGAAATTCCGTCGCTTATTGCGTGCTGAAATTTTGTTGCATCTTGCGTCCCGAAATTTTGTCACTTTACGTGCTGAATTTTCGTCGCTTTTCGTGTGCTGAAATTTTGTCACTTTTCGTGTCCTGAAGTTTTGTCACTTTTGGCATTTTTAATTTTTGTCGCCTCTTGGGTCCTGAAGGTTCCTCGCTTTATACGTGCTGAATTTTTGTCACTTTTTGCATGCTCAATTTTTGTCGCTTGTCACGTGTATTTTGTGCTGTTGCTTTTCGTGTGTTGAAATTGTGTGCAAATTTCGTCGCTTGTCACGTTGCTTTTCGTGTGCTGAAATTTCATCGCTTTTCACATCCTGAAGATTTGTCTCCTTTTGCATGCTGAATTTTCACATGCAGAATATTTGTCGCTATTCATGTGCTGAAATTCCGTCACTTTTCGCGTGCTGAAATTGTGTTGCATCTTGCGTCCTGAAATGTTGTCACTTTACATGTGCTGAATTTTCATCGCTTTCCATGTGCTGAAATGTTGTCGCTTTTTGCGCCCTGATGTTTTGTCACTTTTGGCATTTTGAATGTTTGTCACCTCTTGGGGTCCTGAAGGTTCCTCGCTTTACATGTGCTGATTTGTTGTCACTTCTCGCGTTCTGAAATTTCGTCGCTTTACGCATCTTGTAATTTTGTCGCAAAAATTTCAGCACAGGAAAAGTGACGAAATTTCAGTACGCAAAAAGCAACGAAAATTCGGGATGCGAAAGGTGATGAAAATTAAAAACGCCAAAAGCTACATAAATTCAGGACGCGAAAAGCACTAAAATTTCAGGATACATAGTGACAAAATTTCAGCACAGGAAAAGCAACGAAAATTCAGCATGTGAAAAGCAACAAACATTCAGCACATAAAAAGTGACGAACCTTCAGGATGCTAAAAGTGATGAAAATTGAGGACGTTAAATGTGATGAAAATTCAGGACGTGTAATGTGACAAAAATTCAGGACACAAAATTCCAGGACATGAAAAGCAAAGAAATGTCAATACAAGAAAAGCGATGAAAATTCACAACGCAAAAAGCGATGAAAATTCGGCATGCAAAAAGCGATGAAACTTCAGGACATGCAATGCGACGAAAATTCAGCAAGCAAAAAACCACAAAAATTCAGCACGCGAAAAGCAACGAAAATTCAGCATGCTTACAGCGACAACATTTTAGGACGCCAAATGCGATGAAATTTCAGCTGGGGGAAAAGCAATGAAATTTCAAAACAACAAAAGCGACATAAATTCAGGACAAGAAAAGCGACTAAATTTCAGGACGCATAAAGCAACGAAATTTCAGCACGCGATACGGGACGAAATTTCAGCACAGGAAAAGTGACGAACATTCAGCATGTGAAAAGAGATGAAAATTCAGCACACAAAAGCGACAACAATTCATCATGTTTAAAGCGATGAAAATTCAGCACGCATAAATTCAGCATGCAAAAACCCACGAAAATTCAGCATGCGAAAAGCAACGAAAATTCAGCACGCTAACAGTGACAACATTTTAGGACACAAAATGCGATGAAATTTCAAAACACCAAAAGCAACATAAATTCAGGACAAGAAAAGTGACTAAATGTCAGGATGCATAAAGCGACGAAATTTCAGCATGCGATATGGGACGAAATTTCAGCACAGGAAAAGTGACGAAAATTCAGCATGTGAAAAGAGATGAAAATTCAGCACACGAAAAGCGACGAAAATTCATCATGTTTAAAGCGACGAAAATTCAGCATGTGTAAAGCGACAAACATTTGGCACACAAAGGGCGACGTAAATTCAGGACACAAAAGCATCAAAACTTCAGGACGGTTAAAGCGACAAAATTTCAGGATGAGAAAAGCGACTAAATTTCAGCACGCGATACGTGATGAAATTTCAACACAGGAAAATTTACGAAATTTCAGCACGCAAAAGCAACGAAAATTCAGGACTCAAAAGGCGACGAAAACTCAAAACGTCAAAACGACATCATTTCAGGATGCGAGAAGCGCCAAATTTTCAGGATGCATAAAGCGACAAAATTTAAGCACAGGAAAGCAACTAAAATTCAGCATGTGAAAAGCGACAAACATTCAGCACACAAAAAGTGACGAAGCTTCAGGATGCTAAAAGTGATGAAAATTCAGGATTATAAAGATGACAAAAATTCAGGACATGAAAAGCGACAACATTTCAGCACGTGGAAGCGACAACAATTCAGGATGCGAAAGGCGACGAAAATTAAAAACGCCAAAAGCGACAAAAATCTGGCGCAAAATGCAACAAAATTTCAGGACGTGAAAAGCAACAAGATTTCAGTACAAGAAAGGTGACGAAAATTCACTACGCAAAAAGTGATGAAAATACAGCATGCAAAAAGTGATGAAACTTCAGGACATGAAATGTGATGAAAATTCAGCATGCAAAAGGCCACAAAAATTCAGCTTGCTAACAGCGACAAAATTTTTGGACGTAAAATGCGATGAAATTTCAAAACACCAAAAGCGACATAAATTCAGGACCAGAAAAGTGACTAAATTTCAGGATGCATAAAGTGACAAAATTTCAGCACATGGTACAGGACGAAATTTCAGCACAGGAAAAGTGACGAAAATTCAGCATGTGAAATGCAATGAAAATGAAACACACGAAAAGCGACAAAAATTCATCATGTTTAAAGCAACAAAAATTCAGCACACATAAAGCGACAATATTTGTTGGATTTGAGTGCAACAGGATTTGAGTACAACAGGATTTGAGTACAAGAGCAGGGAGGTTCTACTGCAGTTGTACAGGGTCTTGGTGAGGCCACACCTGGAGTATTGCGTACAATTTTGGTCTCCTAATCTGAGGAAAGACATTCTTGTCATAGAGGGAGTACAGAGAAGGTTCACCAGACTGATTCCTGGATTGGCACGACTTCCATATGACGAAAGACTGGATAGACTTGGCTTGTACTCGCTGGAATTTAGAAGATTGAGGGGTGATCTCACAGAGACTTACAAAATTCTTAAGGGGTTGGACAGGCTAGATGCAGGAAGATTGTTCCCGATGTTGGGGAAGTCCAGGACAAGGGGTCACAGTTTAAGGATAAGGGGGAAGTCTTTTAGGACTGAGATGCGAAAATCGTTTTTCACACAGAGAGTGGTGAATCTGTGGAATTCTCTGCCACAGAAGGCAGTTGAGGCCAGTTCGTCGGGCCATATTTAAGAGGGAGTTGGATGTGGCCCTTGTGGCTGAAGGGATCAGGGGGTATGGAGAGAAGGCAGGTACAGGATACTGAGTTGGATGATCAGCCATGATCATATTGAATGGCGGTGCAGGCTCAAAGGGCCGAATGGCCTGCTCCTGCACCTAATTTCTATGTTTCTATGTTTCTAATAATTCGGCACATGAAAGGCGACATAAATTCAGGAGGCAAAAAGCGACGAAACCTCAGGACGCATAAAGCAACGAAATTTCAGGACGTGAAAAGTGACAACATTTCAACATGCGAAAGCCGATGAAATTTCAGCCTGCAAAAAGTGACAAAATTTCCGCACGCGATACACAATGAAATTTCAGCGCACGAGAAGCGACGAAAATTCAGCATGCGATAAGTGCCAAAAATTCAGCACGCTTAAAATGAGGAACCTTCAGGACTCGAAACGCAATGCAAATTCAGGACGCTAAAAGCAACGAAAATTCAGGACATGAAATGTAACAAAATTTCATGTCCTGATAATGGACAAAAATACACCGCGCGAAAAGTGATGAAAATTCACCATGCAAAAAGTGACAAAAATTCAGCATGCAAAAAGCGACCGTGGGAGGCAAAATGCAATGACATTTCAGGAGATGGGAAGAGATGAAATTTCAGCACACAGAAAGCCACGAAATTCAGCATGCGAAAAGCGACGAAAATTCAGCATGTGAAAAGGGATGAAAATTCAGCACATGAAAAGCGACAAACCATCAGGATGCTAAAAGCTACAAAAATTCACGATGCTAAAAGCGATGAAAATTCAGGACGTGAATTGCGACAAAAATTCAGGATGTGAAATGCAACTAAATTTCAGGACATAAAAACCGACGAAATTTTAGCACATGAAAATGACCGAACCTGCAGGATCAAAATGCGATGAAAATGAAGCACATGTACAGCGACGAATATTGATCATGTTTAAAGCAACGAAAATTCAGCACACATAAAGCAACAAAAAATTTGGCACATGATGGTTGACATAAATTCAGGACACAAAATCAACAAAATGTCAGGATGCATAAAGCGACGAAATTTCAGGATGTGTAAAGCGACTAAATTTCAGCACACGAAAGGCAACAAAAATTCAGCCTGTGAAAAGCGAAGAAATTTCTGCACGCGATACACGATGAAATTTCAGCACAGAAAAAGTGACGAGATTTCAGCACGTAAAAAGCGATGAAAATTCAGGACATGAAAGGCAACAAAAATTCAAAACGCCAAAAGCGACATAATTTCAGGATGCAAAAAGCAACAAAATTTCAGCACAGGAAAAGCAATGAAAATTCAGCATGTGAAAAGTGACAAACACTCAGCACACAAAAAGTGACGAACCTTCAGGATGCTAAAAGTGATAAAAAATTCAGGATGCTAAACATGACGAAATTTCAGGACATGAAATGCGACAAAAATTCAGGACGCAAAATGCAATGAAATTTCAATACAAGAAAATCGACGAAAATTCACCACGTAATAAGCGATGAAAATTCAGCATGCAAAAAGCGACGAAATTTCAGGACATGAAATGCGACGAAAATTCAGCATTCAAAAAGCCACATAAATTCAGCAAGCGAAAAGCAACGAAAATTCAGCAAGCTAACAGTGACAATATTTTAGGATGCAAAATGCGATGAAATTTCAGGTGGGGGGAAAGCGATGAAATTTCAAAACACCAAAAGCGACATAAATTCAGGATGAGAACATCAAAATGTGACAAACCTTCATGATGCTAAGTGAACAAAATTCAGGACGTGAAAAGCAACGAAATTTCAGTACAAGAAAATCGATGAAAATTCACCACGTAATAAGCGATGAAATTTCAGCCTGCGAAAAGCGACTAAATTTCCGCAAGCAATACGCGATTAAATTTCAGCACAGGAAAAGTGACGAAATTTCAGCATGCAAAAAGCGATGACAATTCAGGATACGAAAGGCGACAAAAATTAAAAACGGCAAAAGCGACAAAAATCAGGCACAAAATGCAATGAAATTTCAGGACGTGAAAAGCAACGAAATTTCAGTACAAGAAAGGCGACGAAAATTCACCACACAAAAAGCAATGAAAATTCAGCATGCAAAAAGCGATGAAACTTCAGGACATGAAATGCGACAAAAATTCAACATTCAAAAAGCCACGAAAATTCAGCAGGCTAACAGCGACTAAATTTTTGGATGAAAAATGCGATGACATTTCAGGCGGGGGAAATGTGATGACATTTCAAAACTCCAAAAGCGACGTAAATGCAGGACGAGAAAAGCGACTAAATTTCAGGACGCATAAAGCGACGAAATTTCAGCACACGGTATGGGACGAAATTTCAGCACAGGAAAAGTGATGAAAATTCAGCATGTGAAATGCGATGAAAATGAAGCACACGAAAAGCGATGCAAATTCATCATGTTTAAAGCAACGAAAATTCAGCACACACAAAGCGACAAAAATTCGGCACACAAAAGGCGACGTAAATTCACGAGGCGAAAAGCGACGAAACTTCAGGACACATAAAGCGACAAAGTTTCAGGACGTGGAAAGCGACAAAATTTCAGAACGCGAAAGGCGACAAAATTTCAGCCTGCGAAAAGCGACGATATTTCCGTAAGCAATACGCGATGAAATTTCAGCACAGGAAATGTGACGAAATTGCAGCACGCACAAGCAACGAAAATTCAGGATGTGAAAAGTGATGAACATTCAACACACGCAAAGTGACGAACCTTCAGGATGCTAAAAGTGATGAATATTCAGGACGCATAAAGCGAAACTTCAGGACGTGAAAATCAACAAAATTTTAGTACAAGAAAAGCGACGAAAATTCACCATGCAAAAAGCGATGAAAATGCAGCATGCAAAAAGCAACAAAACTTCAGGACATGAAATGCGATGAATATTTAGCATGCAATAAGCCACGAAAATTCAGCACGCGAAAAGCAACAAAATTTAAGGAAGCAAAATGCGATGAAATTTCAGGAGGGGCAAAAGTGATGAAATTTTAAAACCAAAATGATGTATATTCAGGACAAGAAAAGCGACTAAATTTCAGGACGCATAAAGTGACAAAATTTCAGCACACGATAGGGGATGAAATTTCAGCACAGGAAAACTATGAAAATTCAGCATGCGAAAAGCGACGAAAAATCAGCACACGAAAAGCAACGAATCTTCAGGATGCAAAAAGTGATGAAACTTCAGGATGCTAAAGTCCACGAAAATTCAGGACGTGAAATGTGACAAAAATTCAGAACACAAAATGCAACAAAATTTCAGGATGTGGAAAACAACAAAATTTCAGCGCAAGTAAAGTGATGAAAATTCACCACGCGAAAAGCGATGAAAATTCAGCATGCAAAAATCGCCCAAACCCCAGGATTTGAAATGCGACGAAAATTCAGAGTTTGCGAAAAGCAACGAAAATTCAGCATGCTAAAAGTGACGAAAATTCAGCTCGCAAAAAGCAACGAAAATTTAGGACACACAATGCGATGAAATTTCAGGAGGCGAAAAGCGGTGAAATTTCAGCACACGGAAAGCCACGAAAATTCAGCACGCCATTTGGATCACAGTAATATGATTAGTCCAAGTCAACATGAATTTATGAAAGGGAAATCATGCTTGACTATTCTTCTGGAATTTTTTGAGGGTGTGACAAATAAAATGGATGAAGTGGTGCCAGTGGATGTAGTGTATCTAGACGTTCAGAAATCCTTTGATAATGTCCCGCACGGGAGGCTGGTGACTAAAATTAGAGCACATGGTATTGGGGGTAGGGTGTTGACATAGAGAGAAAATTGGCTGGCAGACCGGAAGCAATGAGTAGGAGTGAACGGGTCCTTTTCAGAATGGCAGGCTGTGGCAAGTGGAGTGCCACAAGGCTTGGTGTTGGGGCCGCAACTGTTGACCATATATATTAATGAATTTGAAGAGAGAATTAGGAGCAACACTAGCAAGTTTGCGGATGACACAAAGCTGGGTGGCAGTGTAAGCTGTGAAGAGGATGTTAGGAAGTTGCCGGGTGACCTCGACAGGTTGAGTGAGTGGGCAGATGCGTGGCAGATGCAGTATAATATAGATAAATGTGAGGTTATCCACCTTGGTGGCAAAAATAAGGGGGTAGATTATTATTTCAATTGAGTTAGGTTAGGTAAGAGGGAGGTGCAATGAGATCTGGGCGTCCTTGTACACCGGTCACTGAAAGGTGGCTTACAGGTACAGCAGGCAGTGAAGAAAGCTAATGGAATGTTGGCCTGCATAACACGACGATTTCAGTATAGGAGTAAAGAGGTTCTACTGCAGTTGTAAAGGGCTCTGGTGAGACCACATCTGGAGTATTGTGTACAGTTTTGGTCTCCTAATTTGAGGAAGGACATCCTTGTGATTGACGCAGTGCAGCGTAGGTTCACGAGATTGATCCTTGGGATGGCGGGACTGTCATGTGAGGAAAAATTCAAAAGACTATGCTTGTATTCACTGGAGTTTAGAAGGATGAGGGGGATCTTATAGAAACATATAAAATTATAAAAGGACTGGACAAACTTCATGCAGGAAAAATGTTCCCAATGTTGGGTGTGTCGAGAACCAGGGGCCACAGACTTAGAATAAAGGGGAGGTGATTTAAGACATACGTGAGAAAAAGCTTTTTCACCCAATGAGTTGTGAATTTATGGAATTCCATGCCACAGGCACTGGGTGGTTTTAAGAGAGAGTTAGATAGAGCTCCAGGAGCTAGTGGAGTCAAGAGATATGGGGAGAAGGCAGGCACGGGTTATTGATAGGGGACGAGAAAAGCGACTAAATTCCAGGATGCATAAAGTTACGAAATGTCAGCACGCAATACGCGACAACACTTCAGCAAAGTAAATGTGATGAAAATTCAGCATGTGAAAAGAGACGAAAATTCAGCACACGAAAAGCGACGATCTTACAGGATGCCAAAAGCGACATAAATTCAGGATGCATAAAGTGACGAAATTGCAGGACGCGATAAGCAGTAAAATTTCAGCACAGGAAAAGCGATGAAAATTCAGCACACGAAAAGCGACAAACCTTCAGGATGCAAAACGTGATGAAAATTCAGGACATTAAATGCGACGAAAATTCAGGACGTGAAATACGACAAAAATTCAGGATCAAAATGCAACGAAATTTCAGGATGCTTAAAACGACGAAATTGCAGGATGCAATAAATGACAAAATTTCAGCACAGGAAATTCTACACAAATTCAGCATGCAAAAAGCAACGAAAATTCAACACGCAAAAAGCAGACGGAAATTCAGCATGCGAAATGCGACAAAAATTCAGGACGCGAAAAGCGACAAAAATGCAAAACACCAAAAGCGATATAACTCCACGATGAGAAAAGCGACTAAATATCAGGACGCTCAATGCGACGAAATTTCAGCTTGTGATAAGCGACGAAATTTCAGTACAGGAAATGTGACGAAAATTCAGCATGTGAAAAGAGACGAAAATTCAGCACAGGAAAATTGACAAAAATTCAGCATGTGAAAAGTGATGAAAATTTAGCACACGAAAAGTGACGAAAATTTAGCACACGAAAAGTGGCGAACCTTCAGGATGCAAAAAGTGATGAAGATTCAAAATGCAAAAACGACAACAATTCAGGACACAAAATGCAACGAAATTTCAGGACGTGAAAAGCAACAAAATGTCAGAACAAGAAAAGCAATGAAACTACAGGATGTGAAATGCGACAAAAATTCAGGACGTGAAATGCGACAAAAATTCAGGACGTGATAACTGATGAAAATTCAGCACGCAATAAGCAATTAAATTTTTGGACGCAAAATGCGACAAAATTACAGGAGATGATAAGCCACGGAAATTCAGCACGTGAAAAGTGACGTAAATTCAGCATATGAAAAGTGACAAAAATTCAGGTTGCAAAAGACGTCGAAAATAAAAAACGCGAAAAGCGACGCAAATACAGGATGCAAGATGCAAACAAAAATTCAGGATATGAAAAACAATGACATTTCAGCACATGATAAGGGAGGAAATTGCTGGGCATAATAAGCGAAAAAATGTCAGCACAGGAAAAGCGACGAAAATTCAGCATGTGAAAAGAGATGAAAATTCGGCACACGAAAAGCAATGAACTTTCAGGATGCCAAAAGCGTCATAAATTCAGGATGCGAAAAGCGCCAACATTTCAGGCTGCATAAAGCTACGAAATTGTAGGACACGATAAGCGAAAAAAATTGAGCACACAAAAATCGACGAACCTTCAGGATGCACAAAATGATGAAAATTCAGGATGCTAAAAGTGAAGAAAAAAATTCAGGATGCAAAATCCAGCTAAATTTCAGGGCGTGGAAAGCAACAGAATTTCAGCACAAGAAAAGCGACGAAAATTCACCACGCAAAAAGCAATGAAAATTCAGCACGCGAAAAGTGACAAAACTTCAGGACGCGAAATGCGACAAAAATTCAGCATGCGAAAAGCGATGAAAATTCCGCATGCAAAAATCGACGAAACTTCAGGATTTGAAATGCGACGAAAATTCAGCATGCGAAAAGCAACGAAAATTCAGCATTCAAAAAGCGACGAAAATTCAGCATGCGAAAAGCAACGAAAATTCAGGACCATAAAGGCAACGAAAATACAAAGCACCAAAAGTGATGTAAATTCAGGATGACAAAAGCGACTAAATTTCAGGACGCTCAAAGTGACGAAATTTCAGCACGCAATATGCAACGAAATTTCAGCACAGGAAAAGTGATGACATTTCAGAAGAATAAAAGCGACGAAAATTCACCACGCGAAAAGCGATGAAAATTCAGCATTCAAGAAGCGACAAACCTTCGGGATGTGAAATGCAATGAAATTTCAGGACGCAAAATGCAACGAAAATTCAGCATTCAAAAAGTGACAAAAATTCAGGACGCGAAATGCAACTAAATTTCAGGACATGAAAACCGACGAAAATTCAACACGCAAAAAGCGATGACATTTTCGAATGCAAAATGTGACAAAATGTCAGGAGGCGAAAAGCGACGAAAATTCAGCATGCGAAAAGTGATGAAAATTCAGCGTGCGAAAAGCAACAAAACTACAGGACGTGAAATGCGACAAAAATTCAGGACACGAAATGTAACTAAATTTCAGGAAGTGAAAACCGATGAAAATTCAGCATGCAAAAAGCGATTACATTTTTCGACACAACATGATACAAAATGTCAGGAGGCGAAAAGCGCCAAAATTTCAGCACACAAAAAGCGACGAAGATTCAGCAAGCGAAAAGCGATGAAAATTCAGCATGAGAAAAGTGAAGAAAATTCAGCACACGACAAGTGATGAAAATTCAGGACGTGAAATGCGACAAAATTTCAGGACGCGAAAGGTGATGAAAATTTAAAGAACCAAAAGCGAAGTAATTTGAGGACGAGAAAAGCGACTAAATTTCATGACGCATAAAGCGACAAAATTTCAGCATGCGATATACGCGACAAAATTTCAGCACATGAAAAGTGATGAAATTTCAGCATGTGAAAAGAGACGAAAATTCAGCACATGAAAAGCGACGAACTTTCAGGATGCCAAAAACGACATAAATTCAGCTTGCGAAAAGCGCCAAAATTTCAGGATGCATAAAGCAATGAAATTGCATGAAAAGCAACAAAATTTCAGCACAGGAAAAGCAAGGAAAAGCCATGAAAATTCAGCACACGAAAAGCGATGAAAATTCAGCATGTGAAATTGCACAAAAATTCAGGACGTGAAAGGCGACGAAAATTCAAAACACCAAAAGCGATGTAAATTCAGGACAAGAAAAGCGACTAAATTTCAGGACGCAAAAAGTGACGAAATTTCAGCATGGGATAATTGACAAAATTTCAACGCAGGAAAAGTGATGAAAATTCAGCATGTGAAAAGAGAAGAAAATTCAGCACATGAAAAGCGACGAACCTTCAGGACAAGAAACGCGACAAAAATTCAAGATGCGAAATGCAACTAGATTTCAGGAGAAGAACAGCGACAAAATTTTACGACACAAAATGCAATTAAATTTCAGACGGGGATAAGCGATGAAATTTCAAAACACCAAAAACTACTTAAATTAAGGACTAGCAAAGCGACTAAATTTCAGGATGCATAAGGTGACGAAATATCAGCATGTGATATGGGATGAAATTTCAGCAAGTGAAAAGAGATGAAAATTCAGCACACGAAAAGCGACGAACTTTCAGAATGCGAAAAGCTACAAAAATTCAGGATGTTAAAAGCGACGAAAATTCAGGACGTGAAATGCTACAACAATTCAGGATACAAAATTACCGAACCTGCAGGACACAAAATGCGATGAAAATGAAGCACAAGAAAAGCGACGAAAATTCATCATGTTTAAAACAACAAAAATTCAGCACACGTAAAGCGACAAAAATTCAGCACATGAAAGGCGACGTAAATTCAGGAGGTGAAAAGCAACGAAACTTCAGGACGCATAAAGCGACAAAATTTCAGGACGTGAAAAGCGACGAAATTTCAGCCTGTGAAAAACGACAGAATTTCAGCACGCGATACACGATGAAATTTCAGCACAGGAAAAGTGATTAAATTTGAGCACGCAAAAGCGACATCAATTCACAACGCGAAAAGCACCGAAATTTCAGGATGAGAAAAGTGAAGAAAATTCAGCACACGACAAGTGATTAAAATTCAGGACATGAAATACGACAAAAATACAGTACGCGAAAGGTGATGAAAATTCAAATCACCAAAAGCGAAGTAATTTCAGGACGAGAAAAGCGACTTAATTTCATGAAGCATAAAGCAACAAAATTTCAGCACGCGATGTACGCGACGAAATTTCAGCACAGGAAAAGTGATGAAAATTCAACATGTGAAAAGAGACGAAAATTCAGCACACGAAAAGCGACGAACTTTCAGGATGCCAAAAATGACAAATTCAGCATGCGAAAAGCACCAAAATTTCAGGATGCATAAAGCAACAAAATTGCATGAAAAGCAACAAACTTTCAGCACAGGAATAGCAAGGAAGAGCAATGAAAATTCAGGACTTGAAAAGCAATGACAATTCAGCACATGAAAAGCGATGAAAATTCAGCATGCGAAATGCACAAAAATTCAGGACGTGAAAAGCGACGAAAATTCAAAACACCAAAAGCGACGTAAATTCAGGACGAGAATAGCGACTAACGTTCAGGACGCTGGAACATCCTAAAAAATGTGACGAAATTTCAGCATGCGATACGCGACAAAATTTCAGCACAGGAAAAGTGATGAAAATTCAGCATGTGAAAAGAGAAGAAAAGTTCAGCACATGAAAAGCGACGAACCTTCAGGACGAGAAATGCGACAAAAATTCAGGATGCAAAATGCAACTAGATTTCAGGACGAGAACAGTGACGAAATTTTACGACACAAAATGCGATTAAATTTCAGGCGGGGGAAAAGCGATGAAATTTCAAAACACCAAAAACGACTTAAATTAAGGACGAGAAAAGCGACTAAATTTCAGGATGCATAAGGTGACGAAATATCAGCATGCGATATGGGATGAAATTTCAGCATGTGATAAGAGATGAAAATTCAGCACACGAAAAGCGACGAACTTTCAGGATGCGAAAAACTACAAAAATTCAGGACGTTAAAAGCGACGAAAATTCAGGACACGAAATGCTACAACAATTCAGGATGCAAAATTACCAAACCTGCAGGACATAAAATGCGATGAAAATGAAGCACACGAAAGGCGACATAAATTCAGGAGGCGAAAAGCGACGAAACTTCAGGACGCATAAAGCAACAACATTTCAGGACGTTAAAAGCGACGAAATTTCAGCCTGTGAAAAACGACAGAATTTCAGCACGCGATACACGATGAAATTTCAGCACAGGAAAAGTAACGAAATTTGAGCACGCAAAAAGCAACGAAAATTCAGGACGCGAAAGTACGAAAATTAAAAACGCCAAAAGCGACATCAATTCACAACGCGAAAAGCGCCGAAATTTCAGGATGCATAAAGCGATGTGACAACATTTCAGCACAGGAAAGTGACGAAAATGCAGCATGTGAAAAGCGACGAAAATTCAGCACATGAAAAGCGACGAACTTTCAGGATGCCAAAAGCATCATAAATTCAGGATGCGAAAAGCGCCAAAAGTTCAGGATGCATAAAGCTACGAAATTGCAGGACGAGATAAGTGAAAATATTTCAGCACAGGAAATGCGACAAAAATTCAGCATGTGAAAAGCGACGAAAATTCAGCACACAAAAATCGACGAACCTTCAGGGTGCACAAAGTGATGAAAATTCAGGATGCTAAAAGTGACGAAAACTCAGGACATGAAATGCGACAAAAGTTCAGGTCGCAAAATGCAACTAAATTTCAGGACGTGGAAAGCAACAAAATTTCAACACGCAAAAAGCGACGAAATTTCAGGAGATGAAGAGCGATGAAATTTCAGCACACGGAAAGCCACGAAAATTCAGCATGTGAAAAGCGACAAAAATTCAGCACGCGAAAAGCAACGAAAATGCAGCACGTAAAAAGCAATGAAAATACCGCATACAAAAATCGATGAAACTTCAGGATTTGAAATGCGACGAAAATTCAGAATGCAAAATGCGATGAAAATTCAGCATGCAAAAAGTGATGAAAATTCAGCACAAAAAGCACCAAAAATTTAGGACGCAAAATGCAATGAAATTACAGGAGGCGAAAAGTGATGAAATTTCAGCACACGGAAAGCCACGAAAATTCAGCATGCATAAAGCGACGAAAATTCAGCACGTGAAAAGATGCGAAAATTCAGCACGTGAAATGTGACAAAAATTAAGGACGCGAAAGGCGACGAAAATTCAAAACACTCAAAGCGACGTAAATTGAGGATGAGATAAGCGACTAAATTTCAGGATGCATAAAGCGACAAATTTCAGGACATGAAAAGCGACGAAATTTCAACACGGGAAAGGTGATGAAAAAGCGATGGAAATCACAGAAAAAGCGATGGAAATGAAGCACGCGAAAAGCGATACAAATTCATCATGTTTAAAGCGACGAAAATTCAGCACGTGTCAAGCGACAAAAATTAAGCACACGAAAGGCAACGTAAATTCAGGAGGCGAATAGCGACGAAACTTCAGGACGCATAAAGTGACGAAATTTCAGGACGTGAAAAGCAACAAAATTTCAGCACATGAAAGGCGATGAAATTTCATCTTGTGAAAAACGACAGAATTTCAGGATGCGAAAGTACGAAAATTAAAAATGCCAAAAGCGACATAAATTCACAACGCGAAAAGCGCGAAAATTTCAGGATGCATAAAGCGATGAAATTCCAGGATGTGATAAGTGACAAATTTTCAGCACAGGAAGAGTGGCGAAAATTCAGCATGTGAAAAGCGACGAAAATTCAGCACACGAAAAGCGACGAACTTTCAGGATGCCAAAAGCATCATAAATTCAGAACGCGAAAAGAGCCAAAATTTCAGGATGCATAAAGTGATGAAATTGCAGGACACGATAAGCGACAAAATTTCAGCACAGGACGAAAATTCAGCATGTGTAGAGCAACGAAAATTCAGCACATGAAAAGTGACAAACTTTCAGGATGCCAAAAGCGTCATAAATTGAGGATGCAAAATGTGCCACAATTTCAGGATGCATAAAGCTACGAAATTGCAGGACGCAATTTCGAAAATCGTCGAAGCTTCAGGATGCATATAGTGATGAAAATTCAGGACGCTAAAAGTGACGAAAATTCAGGACGTGAAAAGCGACAAAAATTCAGGTCACAAAATGCAACTAACTTTCAGGACATGGAAAGCAACAAAATTTCAGCCTAAGAAAAGTGACGAATATTCACCATGTGAAAATTCAGCATGGAAAAAGTGACAAAATTTCAGGACGTTAAATGGGAGAAAAATTCAGGATGCGAAATGCAACTAAATTTCAGGACGTGAAAACCGACGAAAATTCAGCACGCAAAAAGCGACTAAATTTTAGGACGCAAAATGCGATGAAATTTTAGGATGCAAAATGCGATGAAATTTCAGGAGGTGAAAAGCGATGACAATTCAGCACACGGAAAGCCATGAAAATTCAGCACGCATAAAGCGACGAAATTTCAGCACAGGAAAGGTTACGAAAATTAATCACAGGAAAAGTGATGAAAATGAAGCACGCGAAAAGTGATACAAATTCATCATGATTAAAGCGATGAAAATTCAGCACGCATCAAGCGACAAAAATTAAGCGGATGAAAGGCAACGTAAATTCAGGACGCAAAAAGCGACAAAACTTCAGGACGCATAAAGTGACCAAATTTCAGGACATGACAAGCGACGAAATTTTATCACGGTAAAAGCAACGAAAATTCAGCCTGTGATAAATGACAACTTTTTAGCTCGTGATATGCAATGACATTTCAGCACAGGCAAAGTGACGATATTTCAGCACGCGAAAATGGACAAAAATTCATGACACGAAAAGCGACATAAATCAGCATGCGAAAAGCGCCGAAATTTCAGGGTGCTTAAAGCGACAAAATTTCAGCTCAGGGAAAGCAACGAAAATTCACCATGCGAATAGTGATGAAAATTCAACATGTGAAAAGCGACAAAAATTCAGCACACAAAAATCGATGAACCTTCAAGATGCACAAAGCGATGAAAATTCACGAAGCTAAAAGAGATGAAAATTCAGGACGTGAAATGCAACGAAAATTCATCACGTGAAAAACGATGAAAATTCAGCATGCAAAAATCGACAAAACTTCAGGATTTGAAATGCGACAAAAATTCAGCATGCGAAAAGCAATGAAAATTCAGCATGCAAAAAACGACAAAAATTCAACACGCAAAAAGCAACGAAAATTTAGGACGCAAAATGTGATTACATTTCAGGAGGCAAAAAGTAATGAACTTTCAGCACACGGAAAGCCATGTAAATTCAGCACGCGAAAAGCGACGAAATCAGCTCGGGAATAGCGACGAAAATTTAGGAGCCAAAAGGCAACGAAAATTCAAAGCACCAAAAGCGACATAAATTCAGAACGATTAAAGCTACATTTCAGGACACATAAAGCAACAACATTTCAGCACGCGATACGTGACGAAGTTTCAGCACATGAAAAGTGACAAAAATTCAGTATGTGAAAAGAGACGAAAATTAAGCATAGGAAAAGCGATGAAAATTCAGCATGTGGAAAGCTACAAAAATTCAGCACACGAAAAGCGATGAATCTTCAGAATGCAAAAAGTGATAAAAATTCAGGAAGCCAAAAGCGACAAAAATTCAGGACGTGATGTGTGACAAAAATCCAGGAATAAAATGCAATGAAATTTCAGGACATGAAAACCGACGAAAATTCAGGTGGTGAAAATTCAGCACACGAAAGCGACGAAAATTCAGCACGCGAAAAGTGAGGAAAATTCAGCACGCGAAAAATGATGAAACTTCAGCATATGAAAATTGACAAAAAATCAGGATGCAAAAGGCATCGAAAATTCAAAACGCGAAAAGCGACGTAAATTCAGGATACGAAAAGCGATGAAATTTCTGCATATGAAAATCGCCGAAATTTCAGCACAGGAAAAGCGCCGAAATGTCAGCACACAAAAAGCAACAAAGATTCAGCACGTGAAAATTGCCGAAAATTTAGCACACGACATGAAAATGACTGAACCTTTAGGACTCGAAAAGCGATGAAAATCAAGCATGCAAAAAGCGACAAAAATTCATCATGTGTAAAGTGACGAAATTTCAGCACACATAAAGCAACAAAAATTCAGCACACGAAAAGTGACGTAAATTCAGGACCCGAAAAGCGACAAAACTTCAGGACGCATAAAGCGACAACATTTTAGGACGTGAAAAGTGACGGAGTTTTAGCATGTGCAAGGCAACGAAAATTCAGCATGTGAAAAGCGACAAAAATTCAGCACACGAAATGCAACGAACCTTCAGGATGCAAAAAGTGATGAAAATTCAGTACGCTAAAAGCGACGAAAATTCACGACATGAAATGCGACAAAAATTTAGGACGCGCAATGCAACAAAATTTCAGGACGTGGAAAGCAACAAAATTTCAGCACAAGAACAGCGACGTGAATTCACCACATGAAAAGCGATGAAAATTCAGCATGCAAAAATCTCCGAAATTTTAGGACGCAAAATATGATGAAATTTCAGGAGGTGAAAAGCGATGAAATTTCAGCACATGGGAAAAGTGATGAAAATTAAGCATGCAAAAAACCAAAGAAAATTCAGCATGTGAAATGTGACAAAAATTCAGGACGCGAAAGACGATGAAAATTCAAAGCGCCAAAAGCACCAAAAAATTGACGACGAGGAAAGCGAATAAATTGAAGGACGCATAAAGCAAGGAAATTTCAGCACACGATACGCGACTAAATTTCAGCACAGGAAAAGTGACGAAAATTCAGCATGTGAAAAGGGAAGAAACTTCAGCACATGAAAAGCAATGAACTTTCAGGATGTGTAATGCAACAAAAATTCAGGACACGAAATGCAACTAAATTTCAGGACGTGAAAACCGACAAAATTAAAGCAGATGAAAATGATTGAACCTTCAGTACGCAAAAAGATGAAAATGAAGCACGCCAAAAGCGACAAAAAATCATCATGTTTAAAGCAATGAAAATTGAGCACGTGACAAGCGACAAAAATTAAGCACACGAAAGGAGACGTAAATTCAGGACGCAAAAATCTGCGAATCTTCAGGATGCATAAAGCGACAAAATTGCAGGACGTGTAAAGTGACGCAATCTCAGCACGGGAAATGCGACTAAAATTCAGCCTGCGAGAAACAACGAATTTTCAGCACAATATACACAATGACATTTCAGCACAGGAAAAGTGACGAAATTTCCGCACGTGAAAAGCGACGAAATGTCAGGACGCGAAAGATGACGAAAAGTTAAAACGCGAAAAGCGACATAAATTTAGGACGCGAAAAGCACCGAAATTTCAGGGTGCATAAAGCGACAAAATTTCAGCACAGGCAAAGTGATGAAAATTCACCGCGTGAAAAGAGACGAAAATTCCGCATGCAAAAAGCGACAAAAATCCAGCACGCAAAAAGCGATGGAAATTCAGGACGTGAAAGGAGATGAAAATTCCAAAGCACCAAAAGCGAAGTAAATTCAGGACGAGAAAAGTGACTAAATTTGTAGATGAAAAAGCGATGAAAATTCAGCATACAAAAAGCAACGACATTTTCGGACGCAAAATGCGATGAGATTTCAGGAGGAAAAAAGTGATGAAATTTCAGCACACGGAAAGTCACGACAATTCCGCACGCAAAAAGTGACGAAAATTTAAGATGCAAAAGGCGTCAAAAATTCAAAATGCAAAAAGCGACGAAGATTTATAAAGTGAAAATTGATGAAAATTCAGCACTCGAAAAGTGAAGGAAATTCAGCACACGACAAGTGACAAAAATTCAGGACATGAAAGGCGACAAAAAATAAAAATGCCAAGTGTAAATAAAGACACGAAAATCTATGAAATTACAGGATGAATAAAGTGACAAAATTTCAGAACATGAAAAGCGTCGAAATTTCAGCACACGAAAATCGACGAAAATTCAGCATGCGAAAAGTGACGAAAATTCACCACGCGACAATCGAGGAACCTTTAGGACGTGAAAAACAACAAAAATTCAGCCCGTGACAAGTGACGAACATTCAGCACACGAAAAGCAATGAACCTTCAGGAACACGGAAAGCGATAAAAATTCTGCATGCGAAAAGCGACAAAAATTCAGAACACGAAAAGTGATGAAAATTCAGCACGCGTAAGGCGATGAAAATTCAACACACTAAAAGTGACGAAAATTCAGCATATGAAAAGCCACAAAAATTCAGGATGCAAAAGGCATCGAAAATTCAAAATGCAGAAAGCGACGAAAATTCAGCACATGAAAATCGAGGAACCTTTAGGACGTGGAAAGCAATGAAAATTCAGTACGCGAAAAGTGACAAAAATTCTGGACACGAAAATCAACGGACCATCAGGACGCGAAAAGCGATGAAAATTCAGCACTCGAAAAGAGACAAAAATTCAGCACACGAAAAGTGACAACAATTCAGCATGTGAAAAGCGCTGAAAATGAAGCACATGAAAAGTACGAAAATTCATCATGTTTAAAGCGACAAAAATTCAATACGCATAAAAAAGCGATGAAATTTTAGGACAAAAAATGCGATTAAATTTCAGGAGGTGAAAAGCGACAAAAATTCAGCACACAAAAAGTGACGAAAATTCAGCACACAAAAAGTGACGAAAATTCAGCACACAAAAAGCAACGAACCAGGACGCAAAAAGCGATGAAAAAAGCGATGAAGCACGCGAAAAGCGACGAAAATTCATCATGTTTATAGCGATGAAAATTCAGCACGCATAACGCGTCACAAATTCAGCTCACAGAAGGTGACATAAATTCAGGACACAAAAAGCACCGAAACTTCAGGACGCATAATACGACAAAATTTCAGGATGTGAAAAGTGATGAAAATTTACCACGTCAAATGCAATGAAAATTCAGCACACAAAATGCAACAAACCTTCAGGATGCAAAAAGTGATGAAAATTCTGTACGCTAAAAGCGACAATAATTCAGGACGTGAAATGCAACAAAAATTCAGGATGCGACATGTAACAAAATTTCAGGACCTGGAAAGCAACGAAATTTCAGCACAAGAAAAGCGAAGTGACTTCACCACGCGAAAAGCGTTGAAAACTCAGTATGCGAAAAGCGACAAAACTTCAGGATGTGAAATGCAACGAAAATTCAGCGTGCAAAAATTAACGGAAATTCAGCTTGCAAAAAGCAATGAAAGTTCAGCACACAAAAATCGAAGACATTTTAGGATGCAAAATGCAATGAAATTTCAGGAGGTGAAAAGCGATGAAATTTAAGCACATGGAAAGCCACGAAAATTCAGCGCGCGAAATGCGGTGAAAAGTCAGCACGCAAAAAGCAACGATCATTCAGCACAAGAAAAGAGACGTGAATTCAGCACAAGAAAAGCGACATGAATTCACCACATGAAAAGTGATGAAAACTCAGCATGCGAAAAGCTACAAAACTTCAGGACATGAAATACGACGAAAATTCAGCATGCGAAAATCAACGTAAATTTAGCATGCAAAAAGCAACGAAAGTTCAGCACGCACAAATGGACGAAATTTTAGGATGCAAAATGCGATGAAATTTCAGGAGGCAAAAAGCAATGAAATTTAAGCACACGGAAAGCCACGAAAATTCACGCACGCGAAATGTGGTGAAAAGTCAGCACACAAAAAGTAAGGAAAATTCAGTACATGAAATTCAGGACAAAAATTCAGGATGCGAAGTGCGACGAAAATTCAAAACACCAAAAGCGATGTAAATTCAGGTCGAGAAAAGCGAGTAAATTTCCGGATGCATTAGGCAACAAAATTTCGGCACATGAAAATGACTGAACCTTCAGGATAAGAAAATCGATGAAAATGAAGCACGCGAAAAGCGACAAAAATTCGTCATGTTTAAAGTGATGAAAATTCAGTACACGTCAAGCGACAAAAATTAAGCAAACAAAAAGCGACGGAATTGCAGCACGCGAAAGACAACGAAAATTCAGCCCATGAAAAATGATTAATTTTCAGCACGCGATACGCGATGGCATTTCAGCACAGGAAAAGTGACGAAATTTCAGCACGCAAAAAGCGACGAAAATTCAGGACGCGAAAGGCAATGAAAATAAAAAACAGGGAAAGTGATGAAAATTCTCCATGCGGAAAGTGATGAAAATTCAGCATGCAAGAAACGACGAAATTTCAGGATGTGAAATGCGATGAAAATTCAGCATGCGCAAAACGACAAAATTTTAGGACGCAAAATGCAATGAAATTTCAGGAGGTGAAAAGTGATGAAATTTCAGCACACGGAAAGCCGCGAAATTTCAGCACGTGAAAAGCTACGAAAATTCAGCACGCGAAATGTGACAAAAATTTAGGACGTGAAAGGAGACGAAAATTCCAAAGCCACGAAAGCGAAATAAATTCAGGACGAGAAAAGTGACTGAATTTCAGGATGGAAAAAGCGATGAAACTTCAGCACACAATAAGCAACTACATTTTAGGAAGCAAAGGGAGGAGAAAAACGATGAAATTTCAGCAAATAAAGCCACGACAATTCAGCAAAAATGCGACAAAAATTCAGAATGCGAAATGCAACAAAATTTCAGGACGTGAAAACCGATGAAATTTCAGCATGCAAATGACCAAACTTTCAGGACGCAAAAAGCGACAAAAATTCAGCACATGAAAAGTGATGAAATTTCAGCATATGAAAAGTGACGAAAATTCAGGACACAAAAGGTGTCGAAAATACAAAATGCGAAAAGCGACGTAAATTCAGGACGCAAAATGCAACGAAAATTCAGGATGCAAAAAGCAACAAAATCGACGACATTTCAGCACAGCAAAAGTGGCAACATTTCAGCACACAAAAACGATGAAGATTCAGCAAGTGAAAAGTGACGAAAATTCAGCATACGAAAAGCGAAGAAAATTCAGCATATGACAAGTGATGAAAATTCAGGACATGAATTGTGACGAAAATTTAAATCGCCAAAAGCTATGTAATTTCGGGACACGAATAGCTATGAAATTACAGGAAGAATAAGGCAACGAAAATTCAGGACTTGAAAAGCTACGAAAATACCGCACGCAAAAATCGAGGAACATTTAAGACGTGAAAAGCAATGAAAATTCAGCACGTGAGAAAATTCATCACACGAAAAACAATGAACCTTCAGGAAGCGAAAAGTGATGAAAATTCTGCACGCGAAAATCAACACAAATTCAGCTCACGAAATGTGACGAAAATTCAGGACAAGAAAATGTACGAAAATTCAGGACATGAAATGCGACAAACATTTAGGACGCAGAAAGTGATGAAAATTCAGGATGCAGAAAGGTATGAAAATTCAGAATTCGAAAAGGTATCAAAATTAAGGATGCTAAAACGGAGAAACATTTTGGATGCAAAAAGCGATGAAAATTCAGCATTTGAAATGCCAGGATGCAAAAAGCGGCAAAAATTCAAAACGGCAAAAGCTACGTAAATTCAGAGCGAGAAAAGCGATGAAATTTCAGGACGCTTAAAGCGACGAAACTTAAGGACATGATAAGCAACAAAATCTTAGCACATGAAAGGCGACGAAAATCAGCAGGTGACCAGCGACGAAAATTCAGCATACAAAAAGTAACAACAATGCATGAAATGAAAAACGACGTAATTTCAGGAAGCAAAATGCGACAAAATTTCACGACGCAAAAAGTGATGAAATTTCAGCATGCGATACGCGATGATATTTCAGCACAGGAAAAGTGACGAAATTTCAGCATGAAAATTCAGGACGCGAAAGGCGATGAAAATTAAAAATGCCAAAAGCGACATAAATTCAGGACGCTAAAAGTGACAAAATTGCAGGACGCATTAAGCGACGAAATTTCAGTGGGCGGAAAGCGACGAAATTTCAGCACACAAAAAGTGACGAAAATTCAGCATGTGAAAAGCCACAAAAATTCAGCATGCTAAAAGCGAGGAATCATCAGGACGCGAAAAGCAATGCAAATTCAGCATGTGATCAGCGGCAAACCTTCAGGACGCAAAAAGCGAAGAATATTCAGCACGAGAAAAGTGATGAAAGTTCAGCACAAGAAAAGTGACGAAAATTCAGGAAGCGAGAGGCAACAAAAATTAAAAACACGAAAAGCGACATAAATTTAGCATGCAAAAAGTGACAACGTTTCAGCACGCTAAAAGTGATGAAAATTCAGCACACGACAAGCGCCAAAAATTTAGCACATAAAAGGCGATGAAAATTCAGCATGCAAAATGCGACGAAAATTCAGCACGCGAAAAGTGACAAAAATTCAGCACATGAAAAGTAAATTCAGGAAGCGAAAGGCAAGGAAAATTCAAAAAGCCAAAAGCAACATCAATTCAGAACATGGAAGGCGACAAAATTAAAGGACGCATTAAGCAACGAAATTTCAGTGGGCGAAAATCGACAAAAATTCAGCATGCTTAAAGCGAGGAACCTTCAGGGCACGAAAAGCAAGGCAAATTCACCATGCGATCGGTGACAAACCTTATGGACACAAAAAGCTATGAAAATTCAGCATGAGAAAATCGACAAAAAATCAGCATTTGAAAAGTGACGAAAAGTTTGGACACAAGAGACGACAAAAATTCAAAACGCCAAAAGAGACTTAAATTCAGGACACAAAAAGTGATGAAATTTCAGCATGTGAAAAAAATTCAGGATGCGAAACAGACCAAAATTCCACAGCACCAAAAGCGACGTAAATCCAGGATGAGAAAAGCGACAACATTTGAGGATGCAAAAAGCGATTAAAATTCAGCACGTAAAAAGCGACAACATTTTAGAACGCAAAATGCCTTTAAATTTCAACAGGCGAAAAGCGATGAAATTTCAGCACGGAAATGACAAAAATTCAGCACAGGAAAAGTGACAAAAATTCAGCACAGGAAAAGTGACAAAAATTCAGCACGTGAAAAGTGACGGAAATTCAGCCGATGAAAAGTGATGAAAATTCAGGATGCAAAAGACATCGAAAACTAAAAATGCGAAAAGCGATGTAAATTCAGGACGCAAAATTTGGGATGTGAAAAGTGATGAAATTTCAGCACATGAAAATCGACGAAATATCAGCACAGGAAAAGCGCCGAAATTTTAGCACACAAAAACATTCAGCAAGTGAAAAGTGACGAAAATTCAGCATGTGAAAAGAGAAGAAAATTCAGCACACGACAAGTGACGAAAATTCAGGACATGAAAGGCGTGGTAAATTAAAAACACCAAGAGCGGCAAAAATTCAGGACATGAAAAGCTATGAAATTACAGGCGGAATAACGCAATGAAAATTCAGGACGTGAAAAGCGTCGAAAATTCAGCACATGAAAATCGAGGAATGTTTAGGATGTGAAAAGCCATTAAAATTCTGCACGCGAAATGCAACAAAAATTCAGCAGGCAAAAAGTGACGAACATTTAAGGTGCAGAAAGTGAGGAAATTTCAAGATGCGGAAAGGAACGAAAAATCAGGATTCGAAAATGTACGAAAATTCGGGATGTTAAAAGGAGAAAGATTTTGCACGCAAAAAGCTATGAAATTTCAGCATTTAAAATGCGGGAAAATGTCAAGACGTGAAAAGCAGCGACAATTCAGGACGCATGAAGCGACGAAATTTCAGGACACGAAAAGCGACTAAATTTCAGCATGCAAAAAGTGATGAAAATTCAGGACGCGAAATGCGACGAAAATTAAGAACGGCAAAAGTGACATAAATTCTGGATGCTAAAAGCGAAAAAATTACAGGACGCATTCAGCGATGAAAATTCAGCATGCAAAAAGCGACGGAAATTCAGCATGGTTTAAGCGAGGAACCTTCAGGGCGCGAGAAGCAATGCAAATTCACCATGCGATCAGCGACAAACCTTCAGGACGCGAAAAGCTACGAAAATTCAGCACGAGATGAGCGACATAAATTCAGCAAATGAAAAGTGATGGAAATTCAGGAGAGGCGACAAAAATTCAAAACGCCAAAAGAGACGAAATTCAGGACGCAAAAAGTGACGAAATTTCAGCAAACGAAAAAATTCAGGACGCGAAAGCAGACGAAAATTCCACAGCACCAAATGCGACGTAAATTCAGGATGAGAAAAGTGACTAAATTTGAGGATGCAAAAAGCGAAGAAAATTCAGCACGCAAAAGAGATGACATTTTAGGACACAAAATGCGATGGCATTTCAGGAGGTGAAAAGCAATAAAATTTCAGCACATGGAAAGAGACGAAAATTCAGCACATGAAAAACAATGAAAATTCAGCACGCGAAAATTGACGAAAATTCAGCTGATGAAAAGTGACGAAAATTATGGATGCAGAAGGCGTAAAAAACTCAAAATGCGAACAGCGACGAAAATTCAGGACGTGAAATGCAATGAAAATTCAGAATGCGAAAAGCGACAAAATTTCAGCGCATGAACATCGACGAAATTTCAGCACAGGAAAAACGCCGAAATTTCAGCACACAAAAAGCGACGAAGATTCAGCAAGCGAAAAGCGACTAAAATTCAGCACGCGAAAAGCGAAGAAAGACAACAAGTGACGAAAATACAGGACGTGAAAGGTGACGAAAATTAAAAACACAAAATGCGACATAAATTCTGGACATGAAAAGCTATGAAATTAAAGGAAGAATAAAGCAATGCAAATTCAGGACGTGAAAAGTGATGAAAATTATGCACGCAAAAAGCAACAAAAATGCAGCACACAAAAAGTGACGAAAAGTCAGGATGCGAAAAGTTACGAATATTCAGGACATGAAATGCGACAAACATTTATAACGCAGAAAGTGAAAAAAATTGAGGATGCAGAAAGTTACAGAATATTCAGGATGCTAAAATGAAGAAAAACTTTGGACGCAAAAAGTGAAATTTCAGCATGACATGAAAAGTGACAACATTTTAGCACATGATGGGCGACGAAAATTCAGCACATGACAATCAACGAAAATTCAGCGCACAAACAATAACGAAAATGCAGGAAATCAAAAACAACGAAATTTCAGGACGCGATACACGATGACATTTTCAGCACAGGAAAAGTGATGAAATTTTAGCATGTGAAAAGCGACGGAAATTCAGGACGCGAAAGGAGACGAAAATTAAAAACGTCAGAAGCGACATAAATTCAGGATGCTAAACACGACAAAATTACAGGATGCATTAAGCAACAAAATTTCATTGGCTGAAAAGTGATTAACTTTCAGCACACGAAAACTGATGAAAATTAAGCATGCGAAAAGCGACAAAAATTCAGCATGCTTAAAGCGAGGAACCTTCAGGATGAGAAAAGCAACGCAAATTCAGCACGCGATCAGCGCCAAACATTCAGGATGCGAAGAGCTACGAAAATTCAAAATGCTAAAAGTGACATAAATTCAGGACGCAAAAAGTGACAAAATTTCAGCACGCTAAAAGTGACGAAAATTCAGCACACAAAAAGCGCCGAAAATTCAGCACACAAAAGGCGCCGAAAGTTCAGCATGCAAAATGCGATTAAAATTCAGCATGCGAAAAGCGACAAAAATTCAGCATACAGCAAATGAAAATTCAGGAAGCGAAAGGCAAGGAAATTTCAAAAAGCAAAAAGCAACATAAATTCATAATGTGAAAAACGGCAAAATTACAGGACGTATTAAGCGATGAAATTTCAGTGGGCGAAAAGCAACAACATTTCGGCATAGAAAAGCGGTGTAAATTCAGCATGCAAAAAGTGACAAAAATTCACCTTGCTTAAAGCGAGGAAGCTTCAGGGCGCAAAAAGCAACGCAAATTCACCATGCGATCAGTGACACACCTTCAGGCGATAAGCTATGAAAATTCAGCAGGAGAAAAGCTACAAATATTCAGCACATGAAAAGTGATGAAAATTCTGTAGGCATGAGGCGACACAACTTCAAAACGCCAAAAGCGACATAAATTCAGGATGCAGAAAGCGACAAAATTTCAGCACGCTAAAAGTTACGAAAATTCAGCACATGAAAAGCGCCGAAAATTCAGCACACAAAAAGGGCTGAAATTTCAGTGCACATAAAGCGATGAAAATTCAGCATGCAAAAAGCGATTAAAATTGAGCACGTGAAAAGTGACAGAATTTCAGAACATGAAAAGCAACGAAAATTCAGCGCATGAAAAGTGAAAGGAATTCTGCACGTGAAAAGTGCCAAAATTTCAGCAAGTGAAAAGTGATGAAAATTCAGCTGCGAAAAGTGACGAACCTTCAGGACGCAAAAAGTAACGAAAATTTGACATGCGAAAAGTGACGAACCTTCAGGACGTGAAAAGTGGCGAAAATTGAGCAAGCGAAAAGTGACAAAAATTCATCATGGAAAAATAGACAAAAATTCAGCACTCAAAAACCGATGAAAATTCAGGACACGAAAGGCGACAAAAATTAAAAATACCAAAAGAAATACAATAAACTCTTTTGACTTTCAACTTGACTTGAAATGCAAATTCAGAATGCAAAAAGTGATGAAATTTCAGGACAAGAAAAGTGATAAAAATTCAGCACCTGAAAAGTGACAACCCTTCAGGACATGAAAAGCGATGAAAATTCAGCAGGAAAAGTGATGAAACCTCAAGGGGACGAAATTCATGGGATGAAAAGTGACCAAATTTCAGGACGCATAATGCGACGAAAATTCAGCATGCAAAATGCAATGAGAATTTTGGATGTGGAAGTCAACAAAAATTCAAAACACCAAAAGAAATGTAAATTCAGGATGCAAAAAGCGCCGATATTTCATGACACGTAAAGCAACGAAATTTGAGGATGAGGAAATTGACGACATTTCAGTACATGAAAAGCGACGAAAATTCAGCACGCGAAAAGCTACAAAATTCAGGACACAAAAAGCGAAAAAATTTTAGCACACGAAAGTCGACAAAAATTCAGCACATGAAAAGTGACAAAAATTAAAAATGCGAAAGTGACGAAATTTCAGGATTCGAAAAGTGACAAAAATTCAGGACGCTAAAAGTGATGAAAATTCAGCACGTGAAATGCGACAAAAATTCAGGACATGAAATGCAACTAAATTTCAGGACATGAAATGTGACAAAACTTCAGCACTCAAAAAGCGATGAAGATTCAGGACCTGAAAGGCGACAAAAATTCAAAACACCAAAAAGAAATGCAAATTCAGGATGCAAAAAGTGATGAAATTTTAGGACAAGAAAAGCTATGAAAATGCAGCACGCAAAAAGTGACAAAAATTCAGCATGCGAAAAGCAACAAACCTTCAGGACATGAAAAGTGATGAAAATGAAGCACGCGAAAATATGGGGAAAATAAATGGTCGGCACGGACTGGAAGGGCCGAGAGGGCCTGTTTCTGTGCTGTAATTGTTATATCGTTATATGGTTATATTGAAAAGCAATGAAAATTCACCACAAGAAAAGTGACAAAAATTGATGACGCGAAAAGTGACGAAACCTCAAGGGGACGAAATTCATGGGATGAAAACTGTCCAAATATCAGGACGCATAAAGCGACGAAATTTCAGGATGTGAAAAGCAAAGAAAATTCGGCACGCGAAAAGTGACGAAACTTCAGGAGGCGAAAGGCAACGAAAATTCAGCACACGAAAAGCGACAGAGATTCTGGACGTGAAAAGTGCCAAAAAATCAGCAAGCGAAAAGTGATGAAATTCAGCTGCGAAAAGTGACGAACCTTCAGGACGCAAAAAGTAATGAAAATTTGGCATGCAAAAAGTGATGAACCTTCAGGATGTGAAAAGTGGCGAAAATTCAGCAAGCGAAAAGTGACAAAAATTCATCATGCAAAAATAGACGAAAATTCAGCACTCAAAAACCGATGAAAATTCAGGACATGAAAGGCGACAAAAATTCAAAATACCAAAAGAAATACAATAAACTCTTTTGACTTTCAACTTGACTTGAAATGCAATTCAGAATGCAAAAAGTGATGAAATTTCAGGACAAGAAAAGTGATGAAAATTCAGCACCTGAAAAGTGACAACCCTTCAGGACATGAAAAGCGATGAAAATTCAGCAGGAAAAGTGATGAAACCTCAAGGGGACGAAATTCATGGGATGAAAAGTGACCAAATTTCAGGACACATAATGCGACGAAAATTCAGCATGCAAAATGCGATGAGAATTTTGGATGTGGAAGTCAACAAAAATTCAAAACACCAAAAGAAATGTAAATTCAGGATGCAAAAAGCGCCGATATTTCACGACACGTAAAGCAACGAAATTTGAGGATGAGGAAATTGACGACATTTCAGTACATGAAAAGCGACGAAAATTCAGCACGCGAAAAGCTACAAAATTTCAGGACACAAAAAGCGAAAAAATTTTAGCACACGAAAGTCGACAAAAATTCAGCACATGAAAAGTGACAAAAATTAAAAATGCGAAAGTGACGAAATTTCAGGATTCGAAAAGTGACAAAAATTCAGGACGCTAAAAGTGATGAAAATTCAGCACGTGAAATGAGACAAAAATTCAGGACACGAAATGCAACTAAATTTCAGGACATGAAATGTGACAAAAATTCAGCACTCAAAAAGCGATGAAGATTCAGGACCTGAAAGGCGACAAAAATTCAAAACACCAAAAAGAAATGCAAATTCAGGATGCAAAAAGCGATGAAATTTTAGGACAAGAAAAGCTACGAAAATGCAGCACGCAAAAAGTGACAAAAATTCAGCATGCGAAAAGCAACAAACCTTCAGGACATGAAAAGTGATGAAAATGAAGCACGCGAAAATATGGGGAAAATAAATGGTCGGCACGGACTGCAAGGGCCGAGAGGGCCTGTTTCTGTGCTGTAATTGTTATATCTTTATATGGTTATATCGAAAAGCAATGAAAATTCACCACAAGAAAAGTGACAAAAATTGATGACGCGAAAAGTGACGAAACCTCAAGGGGACGAAATTCACGGGATGAAAACTGTCCAAATATCAGGACGCATAATGCGACGAAATTTCAGGATGTGAAAAGCAACAAAAATTCGGCACGCGAAAAGTGACGAAACTTCAGGAGGCAAAAGGCAATGAAAATTCAGCACACAAAAAGCGACAGAGATTCTGGACGTGAAAAGTGCCAAAAAATCAGCAAGCGAAAAGTGATGAAAATTCAGCTGCGAAAATTGACGAACCTTCAGGACGCGAAAAGTAATGAAAATTTGGCATGCAATAAGTGATGAACCTTCAGGATGTGAAAAGTGACGAAAATTGAGCAAGCGAAAAGTGACAAAAATTCATCATGCAAAAATCGACGAAAATTCAGCACTCAAAAAGCAACGAAAATTCAGGATGCGAAAGGTGGCAAAAATTCAAAACACCAAAAGAAATGCAAAAATTGACGAAAATTCAGCACATGAAACGTGATGAAAATTGAGCATGTGAAAAGCGACGAAATTTCAGGAAATGAAAAGAGACGAAATTTCAGCACAGAAAAAACGCTGATATTTCAGCACACAAAAAGCGACAAAAATTCAGCATGCAGAAAGCGACGAACCTTCAGGAGGCGAAAGTTGAAAAGCGACAAAAATTCAGCATGCGAAAAGCGACAAAAATTCAGCATGCAAAAAGTAACAAAAATTCAGCAGGAGAAGAGCGACGAAAATTCAACATGCAAGAAGCGACAAAAATTCAGCACGCAAAAAGTGACAACATTTCAGAATGTGAGAAGTGACGAAAATTAAGCACGCAAAAAGTGACAAAAGATCAGCATGCAAAAAGTGACGAAAATCGATGAACATTCAGTACGCGAAAAGCCACGAAATCTCGACGCACAAAGCAACAAAATTTCAGGACGTGAAACACAATTAAATTTCAGCACGCGAAAAGTGACGAACCTTCAGGACGCAAAAAATGACTACATTTACGCATGCGAAAAGCAACAAAAATTCATCATGCGAAAAGTGATGAACCTTCATGACGTGAAAAGTGACAAAAATGCAGCACGAAAAGTGATGAAATTTCAGGATGCATAAAGTGTCAAAATTACAGGACGCGATAAGTGACAAATTTTCAGCACAGGAAAAGCGACGAAAATTCAGCATGAGAAAAGCGACAAAAATGCAGCACACGAAAAGCAACGAACCTTCAGGATGCAATCAGCGACGAACCTTCAGGATGCGAAAAGCGATTCATGATGTGAAATGCAACTACATTTCAGGTCGTGAAAAGCAGCGACATTTCAGCACAAGAAAAGTGACGAAAATTCAGCACATGAAAAGCGACAAACCTTCAGGACGTGAAAAGTGATGAAAATTCAGCACGCGAAAAAGGACAAAAATTCAGCACATGAAATGTGCCAGAAAATTCATGACGCATGAAGCGACAACATTTCAGGACATGAAAAGTGACATAATTTGGGCACACAAAAAGTGACGTAGCTTCAGGACATGAAAAGTGACGAAAATTCAGGACATTAAAAGCGACACAATTTCAGGACGTGAAAAGCGACGAAATTTCAGCACACAAAAAGTGCCGAAATTTCAGTACACAAAAAGCGCCGAAAATTTAGCATGCGAAAAGCGACGAAAATTCGAAACGCCAAAGGCGACTAAATTCAGGACACGAAAAGCGACAAAATTACAGGACGCATAATAATGCTAGCTAGATGGCCACATATAGGGGAGGGTGCCCAGAAATAGGGGGGGGGGGGGGTTTAGGGAAGGGCACCAGTAAATGTGGATTTAGGGTTGGGCATGTAAATGGGAGGGGAATTTAGGGGAGGGCACCTTTAAATGGTGGGCATCTGTAAATGCTGAATTAGGGGAGAGCACCATTAAATGGTGCAGTAGGGTAGGCATCTGTAAATTTTTGGGGTGATTTAGGGGAGAGCGTCTGTAAAAGAGCAATACAATATGAGCAACAACAACAACTGAAACTATATAACAACAACTGGTGTGTTGTTACTTCAATCCATGTAACAATCTCATATAATTCTTTCCCCCTAATTAATTTATTCTCACGTGTACCAAGGTGCAGTGAACAGCTTTAGTCGCATGCTAACCAGTTAGCAGAAAGACAAAACATGATCACAATTGAGCCAGCTAGATGGCTACATACTGTATAACGAGGTAGCTAGCTAGATGGCTACATACTGGATAGCTAGGTAGATAGCAAGACTAAGCGACATACTGTATAGCTTGGTACCTAGCTAGAGTGATCTACATACTGGAGAGCTTGGTAGCTAACTAGATTAAGCTACAAACCTGGAGAGCTAGAGAGATAGCTGGACAGAGCAACATGCTGTATAGCTTGGTAGCTAGCTAGACTGATGTAGCTAGCTAGAATGGGCTATATACTGGATAGCTAGCTAGATGGCTACATAAAGGGGAGGGTGCCTAGAAATAGGGGGGGGGGGGTTAGGGAAGGGCATCTGTAAATGTGGATTTAAGGTAGGGCATGTAAATAGGAGGGGGATTTAGGGGAGGGCACATTTAAATGGTAAATTAGGAGGGCACCTGTAAATGGTGAATTAGGGGAGGGCACCTTTAAATGGTGCAGTAGGGAAGGCATCTGTAAATTTAGGGTAGATTTAGGGGAGTGCACCTGCAAAAGTGCAATATAATATGAGCAACAACAACAACAACTGAAGCTACAACTGGTATGTTGTTACACCAATCCATTAACAATCTCTTATAATTCTTTCCCCATTAATTTTTTCTCATGTGTACCGAGGTACAGTGAAAAGCTTTAGTCGCGTGCTAACCAGTTAGCAGAAAGACAACACATGATCACAATTGAGCCAGCTAGATGGCTACATCCTGTATAACTAGGTAGCTAGCTAGATTGCTATATACTGGATAGCTAGGTAGCGAGCAAGACTGGATAGCTTGGTACCTAGCTAGAGTGATCTACATACTGGATAGTTTGGTAGCTAACTAGATTAAGCTACATACTTGGAGAGCTAAAAATATAGCTAGACTGAGCAACATAGCTAGCTACATACTGGTGTTTGATAGTTACAAACTGAATTGGAAGAACAGCACCTCATGTTTCACTTGGGCAGCTTACACCCAGCAGTATGAACACTAACTGCTCTAACCTTAAGTAACCCATGCTTTCCCTCTCTCTATTCCTCACCCACTTTATTGTTCTGCTAGTTTCCCTGTGTGTATATATCTCTTCCATGACCACCAATAGACCATTGTGGGCTCCACCTTTCCTGGGCCTTCGTTTCAGGCTCTGATTTGTTCTGTACCTTCCTATACCTCTCGTTTCCCTTTCACCTGCCTCTCAGTCTGAAGAAGGGTCTCGACCCAAAACGTCACCTTTTCTCCAGATATGCTGCCTGCCCCGTTGGGTTACTCCAGCTTTTGCGTCTATCTTCGGTGTAAACCAGCATCTGCCGTTCCTTCCTCGGTGCGGATTCGGTGGGCGGAATGGCTTGTCTCCGCGCTGTATCTCGAAATTAAACTTAACCAAGCAACATTGATTTCATCCAGCGCATTTGTTTACATTATATAAATAAATTGGTTTGGCATAACAGTTTAAATTGTCTCTCTTGTGTGATCATCGGCGGTCAATCGAAACAAGTATGACTGCCCTCTCCATAGGGTTGTCCACCTGTGGGTCTGCAGACTTCTGTAAAGGCCGATCCGCGATCCACACACCTTGGTGCAACATGGGCAGTGGAGACTGGCGGCGGTTGGTAGATGTCGAGCCTCCTTATCTCTCTCCTTACGGTGCTGTCACTTTGTTTCTGTGACACGGCGCGGTTCCATTTTGTGAAGTGCAGCTCATTCCTGCACAGACTTCCTCCAGAAGTACATGTCCAGTGCAATTCACTCCCGGTTGCTTGATGTGATGTGGAATTTCTTCAGACTGTTCTTGGTGTTGTCCTTGAAGCTTTTCTTTTGCCCGGCGGGGGCTCGCCGACCTTCCTTCAGTTGAGAGTACAGGATATGTTTAGGGAGACGTGTGTTGAACATGCGGATGATATGCCCAGTCCATCGAAGTTGGTGCTGCATTATTGTGGTGGTGATGCTGGTCATGTTGGCTTCCTCAAAAACGCTGATGTTGGTGCGTTTGTCCTCCCAGCTGCTCCTCAGAATTTTTCGCAAGGATCTTTGATGATATTGTTCCAGGGCTCTCAGGTGCCTGCTGTAGTGGGTCCATGACTCAACTGCATACAATAGGGTGGAGAGGACAACAGCTCTATATACCAGCAGTTTTGTTTGACATCTCAGGAATCAGTCTGGTGAACCTTCTCCCTCTATGGCAAGAATGCCTTTCCTCAGATTAGGAGACAAAAACTGTATGCAATTCACCAGGTGTGGTCTCACCAAGACCCTGTATAACTGCAGTAGAACCTCCCTGCTCCTATACTCAAATCATTTTGCTATGAATGCTGACATACCATTCGCTTTCTTCACTGCCTGCTGCACCTGCATGCCTACATTCAATGACTCGTGTACCATGACACCCAGGTCTCGTTGCATCTCCCCTTTTCCTAATCGGCCACCATTCAAATGATAGTCTACTTTCCTGTTTCTGCCACCAAAGTGGATAACCTCGCATTTATCCACATTATACTGCATCTGCCATGCATTTGCCCACTCACCCAACCTATCCAAGTCACCTTGCAGCCTCCTAACATCCTCCTCACAGCTAACACTTCCCCCCAGCTTCAGGTCATCCGCAAACCTGGAGATGTTGCATTCAATTTCCAAGTCCAAATCATTAATATATATTGTACATAGCTGGGGTCCCAGCACAGAGTCTTGCGGT
This sequence comes from Okamejei kenojei, assembly GCA_035221665.1. Classification (NCBI taxonomy): domain Eukaryota; kingdom Metazoa; phylum Chordata; class Chondrichthyes; order Rajiformes; family Rajidae; genus Okamejei; species Okamejei kenojei. Next base: position 188,293 of record JAVHYY010000109.1, on the reverse strand, counting down.
ACCCCACTAGTCACTGCCTGCCATTCTGAAAAGGACCCGTTTACTCCTACTCTTTGCTTCCTGTCTGCCAGCCAGTTCTCTATCCACATGAATATGGAACCCCCACTACCATGTGCTTTAAGTTTGCATACTAATATCTTACATGGGACCTTGTCGAAAGCCTTCTGAAGGTACAGAAGGCTTTCGACAAGGTCCCACACAAGTATGCAAACTTAAAGTACATGGTATTGGGGATTCAGTAATGTATGTAGCCATTGAGCTACCTAGTTATACAGGATGTAGCCATCTAGCTGGCTCTATTGTGAGCATGTTTTGTCTTTCTGCTAACTGGTTAGCACGCGACTAAAGCTTTTCACTGTACCTTAATGAGGGGGAAAGAATTATATGAGATGGTTACGTGGATTGGTGTAACAACACACCAGTTGTTGTTGTTGTATAGCTTCAGTTGTTGTTGCTCATATTGTATTGCTCCTTTACAGGTGCTCTCCCATAAATCTACCCTAAATTTACAGAAGCCTTCCCTACTGCACCATTTAATGGTGCCCTCCCCTAATTCACCATTTACAGATGCCTGTCTAATTCACCATTTAAAGGTGCCCTCCCCAAATTCACCATTTACAGATGCCCTCCTAATTCACCATTTAAAGGTTCCCTCCCCTAAATTCCCCTTCCATTTACATGCCATACCCAAAATCCACATTTACAGGTGCCCTTCCCTATACTCCTATTTCTAGGCACCCTCCCCAATATGTAGCCATCTAGCTAGCATTATGCGTCCTGTAATTTTGTCGCTTTTCGTGTCCTGAATTTACATCACATTCTGTGTGCCGAATTTTTGTCCCTCTTCACGTGATGAATTTTTGTCACTTTTCAGGTCCTGAAGGTTTGTCACTTTTCGTGTGCCGAAATTTGTCACTTTTCATGTCATGAAATGTCACTACATGCGTCCTGAACTTTTGTCGTTTTCGTATCCTGAACTTCATCGCTGTTGGCGTTTTGAATTTTCGTCGTCTTTTACGTCCTGAATTTTCTGCACACTTCATGTGCTGAATTTTCGTCGTTTTTTCACGTGCTGAATTTTCATCGCTTTTCACGTCCTGAAGGTTTGTCGCTTTTCGTGTGATGAACTTTCGTCGCTTTTTTTGTGCTGAATTTTTGTCGCTTTTCACATGCTGAATTTTCGTCACTTTTCCTGTGCTGAAATTTTGTCGCTTATCGCATCCTGTAATTTTGATGCTTTATGCATCCTGAAATTTAGTCGCTTTTCGTGTGCTGAATTTTTGTCACTTTTCGTGTCCTGAAGGTTCGTCGCTTTTTGCATGCTGAATTTTCGTTGCGTTTCACATGCAGAAATGACGTCGCTTTTTGTGTCCTGAAGGTTCATCACTTTTCACTTGCTGAATGTTCGTCATTTTCGCGTGCTGAAATTTCGTCGCGTTTCACATCCTGAACTTTTGTTGCTTTATGCGTCTTGCGTTTTTGTCGCTTTTCACGTCCTGAATTTTTGTCGCTTTTTTCATACTGAATTTTCGTCGCTTTTTTCATGCTGAATTTTCATGGTTTTTTGTGTGCTGGAATTTCGACTCTTTTCGCATGCTGAATTTTCATTGCTTTTCACATCCTAGAATTTCGTCGCTTTTTCATGCTGAATTTTCATCACATTTCACATGCTGAATTTTCGTCACATTTCACATGCTGAATTTTCTTCACTTTTCATGTCCTGAAGGGTCATCACTTTTCGCGTGCTGAATTTTCGTTGCTTTTTGCGTCCTGAAGGTATGTCACTTTTCATTGCCGAAATTTTGTCACTTTTCATTTCCAGAAATGCTGTCGCTTTTCGCATCGTGATTTTACGTCACTTTATGCATTTTGAATTTTTGTCGCCTTTCGCCTCCTGAAGGTTCGTCACTTTTCACGTGCTGAATTTTGGTTGCTTTTCACATCCTGAGGTTTCGTTGCATTATGCATCCTGAAATTTTGTTGCTTTTCGTCGCCTGAATTTACATAACTTTTTGTGTGCTTCATTTTGTCAATTTTCGCGTGCTTCATTGTCATCACTTTTTTGCGTCCTGAAGGTTTGTCACTTTTCGCACGCTCAATTTTTGTCACTTTTCGTGTGCTGAATTTTCGTAGCTTTTCATGTGCTGAAATTTAGGAGCATTTTGCATCCTGAAATGTTGTCCTGAATTTTTGTTGCATTTCACGCCGTGAAACTTCTTGAAATGTTGTTGTTTTATGCGTCTTGAGGTTTTGTCACATTTCGCGTCCTGAATTTACGTCGCTTTTCGTGTGCTGAATTATTGTCGCTTTTCGTTTCCTGAAGGTTCGTCGCTTTTCGCATGCTGAATTTTCATCACTTTTCGCATGCTGAATTTCCGTCGCTTTTTCAATGCTGAATTTTTGTCTCTTTTCGCGTGTTCAATTTTCGTTGCTTTTCGCATTCTGTAATTTTGTCATTTTCGCATGCGAAATTTTCGTCCCTGTTTGCATGCTGAATTTTTGTCGTTTTTTGTGTGCTGAATTTTCGGCACATTTCTTTGTGCTGAAATTTCGTCACTTTTCGTATGCTGAAATGTGGTCACTTTTCGCATGCTGAATGTTCGTCACTTTTCACGTGCTGAATTTTCATCACTTTTTGTGTCCTGAAGGTTCGTCACTTTTCGTGTGCCGAAATTTTGACGCTTTTCATGACCTGAAATCTTGTCGCTTTTCGCATCCTGAATTTACGTAGTTTTCGGCATTTTGAATTTTTGTCGCCTTTCGTTGCCTGAAGGTTCGTCACTTTTCATGTGCTCAATTTTCAATGCTTTTCACATCCCGAAATTTCATAGCATTATGCATCCTGAAATTTTGGCGCTTTTCATCCCCTGAATTTACATCACTTTTCGTGTGCTTCATTTTCAGCACTTTGCATGTGCTGAATTTTCGTAGCTTTTCTTGTGCTGAAATTTAGTCACATTTCGCATCCTGAAATGTTGTCGCTTTTTGCATCCTGAGTTTTTGTCACATTCCATGTCCTGTAATTTAGTCAATATTCGCGTCATGAAATTTTTCCCTTTTCGCTTTCAGAATTACTTCATTTTTTCACGTCCTCAATTTACGTAACTTTACACGTGCTGAATTTTCATCACTTTTCGCGTGCTGAACTTTTGTCGCCTTTAATGTGCTGAATTTTTGTTGCTTTTCATGTGCTGAAATTTTTTTTTTTGTTAAATATTTTTATTAGGCGTAAGTACATATTAAAGGAAGAATATACTTGTCACATACATTCTTAATATTATTAATATTAACAATTATGTCTTGTTTGTACTTCTATACATTTTTTAAATTTTTAACGCAGATAGGAAAAAATAGAGAGAAATAAAGTAAAAATAGAAAATATGAGTGGAGTGTTCAACAGGTTATCCATCGTTGGAGATATATCCATGATTTGTATGTATGATTCTTCATCTATTCCTTTATTCAGGCTTCAGTCAGGCTCTCGCACCGAGCCATTTTGACCCTTTAAATATTCAATAAATGGAGACCATTTCCATCTGAAAAGATCCAACTTGTCCCGTACGACAAGCCTTAATCTTTCCAGATGAAGTGTCTCCGACATTCCTGTAATCCACATTTTGGTTGTGGGGGATGTAGGAATTTCCAGAATTTAAATATTAATTTTTTCCCAATTATTAAACTGTAATCAATAAAAATTATTTGATTCGTTGTTATTAATTGATCTGTTTCTAATATTCCCAATATTATTAACTTTGAGACAGGGATCAGATTCATATTAACAACATTCGAAATTATCTTAAATATTTCTGTCCAAAATTTAGTAAATTTTACACAATTTGTAAATGAATGCGTTAAGTTAGCTTCTAAGTGCTGACATTTATCACATATGGCAGATACATTTGAAAAAAACTATGTAGTTTGGATTTTGAATAATGTAGTCTATGTAATATTTTAAATTGTAATAAGAGAGTGTCTAGCATTTAACGAGCAGTGGTGTATATGTTGTAAACTTTCATCCCATACTCCTGGTCTGATTATTTGACCTAATTCGTTTTCCCATGATTGCCTATATATTTCTGTCATTGGGACATCATTTTCCAATAAAATATTATAAATATATGGTATCAATTTTTCTGTGTTCGCGTGTTTATTCAGACATTCATCTAAAATTTCTGGCTTCCTATTTCTAATTTCCTGTGTGTTTGCTTTTACATAGACCCTAATTTGTAAATATCTAAAGTAATCTTTTGAATGTAATCCATAAATTTGTTGTAATTCTTGAAATGAAAGGAATGAGTTTTCCCTGTAGAGATCGCTCATCTTATTAATTCCATAGTTTTTCCATTGTAAAAAACCTTTGTCCATCATTGAGGGTTTAAATGTAACGTTATTTACAATGGTAAGGGCTAGTGGTATACATTCCGATTTTAATGTTTTCTTTATTTGTTTCCAGATACGTATCCCACATTCTATTATAGGGTTTTCACTATAGGTTTTCTTACCTAGTTTAATATTGACGAATAAAATCGAACTAATTTCAAAAGGCGAACAATCTTCTTTTTCCATTTTTAACCAGATTGGTTGTTTATCTGTCACTACTAACCAAAAATTCATATTTTTAATATTAACTGCCCAGTAATGAAACATAAAGTTTGGCAGTGCTAGACCTCCATTTATTTTTGATTTACATACATGTGTTTTATTTATTCTATGGCTCTTATAATCCCAGATAAAGTTGGTGACTATAGAATCAACCTTCTTAAACAAATTTTTTGGTAAGACCAATTATTTTTGTTACATAAATTCCAAGATATTTGATTTTTTCGTTTGCTATCTTGAAAGGAAATTGTTGTAGTATATGTAAGTTATTTACCATTATTGGCATAAGTTCACTTTTATTCCTATTAATAATGTATCCTGAAATTAATCCAAATTCATTATTGATTTTAGAAAATTTGGGATACTTATTTCCGGCTTTGTAATATAAAGTGATATATCATCCGCATATAAAGAAATTTTATTTTCAGTATCTCTGGTGTCATACCCATATAATTCCAGATGTAATCTCACGCGTTGAGCTAATGGTTCTATTGCAAGTGCAAACAGTAGCGGGGATAAAGGACAACCTTGTCTGCAGCCTCGAAATAGATTAAATTTAGTTGATAGCATTTGATTTGTTATTATTCTGGCTGTTGGATTAGTGTATAATAATTTTAACCCAAGTAATAAACTTATCTCCCAACTTAAAAGTTTCCATAACCGAAAACATATAAGACCATTCCACCTGGTCAAAGGCTTTCTCCGCATCTAACGATATAATTACTAGGTCTTTAGCAATACCTCTTTTTGAATATATAATATTGAATAATCGTCTCAGGTTATATGAGGAATATCGTTTTGGTATAAATCCTGTTTGATCTGGGTGAATTAATTTATTAATAACTGTACTTAGTCTTTGTGCTAATATTTTGGTTAGTATCTTTTGATCAGTATTTAAAAGAGCTGTAGCTCTATATGATCCTGGGTCATCCAGGTATTTGTCTATTTTAGGTATAAGTGTTATAATAGATTCATTTAACGTTTCTGGTAGTTTCTGGTGGGTATAAATGTATTCATATTGTATCTTCAAACATGGTGCAATCAGATCATAAAATGTTTTATAAAATTCCGAGCCAATACCATCTGGCCCCGTTGTTTTACCATTTTTTAATGAGCTGCTAGAATCTTCGATTTCTTTTACAGAAATTTCAGCATTTAGTGATTCTCTATTTTGTGAATCCAACCCATTCAGATTACATTTTTTAAAAAATGCATCTATTCCTATCCTGTTTTCTGTCGTTTTAGCTGAATATATTTTTTATAATATTGCAAAAATCTCTCATTAATAGCTTTGAGTTGTACTAATGGTTCGCCATTATATGATTTAATTCTATGGATTTTTTTTTTCTCCCTCCATCTTCCTTAATTGACGAGCCATTAATTTTTGAGGTTTATCTCCAAATTCAAATTGTAATTGTTTAGTGTAGTGATAGAGTTTTACAACTTGATTTGAGTATATTTTATTTAATTTATATTTCAGTGCAGCGATTTTATTATGCTTTGTTATGCATGGATTAGCAGCGTTCTCTGTGTCTAATTGTTTAATCTCCTTTTCCAATTCCTGTTGTTCCCTCCGATTCCCTTTATTATAAAATGCTTGAGAAGAAATCATAATTCCACGGGCATATGCTTTAAAAGTTTCCCATAATAGGGAAGAAGATATTTCCGGTTTATCATTTATTTCAATGAAAATCTTGATCTGTTCTATAATATATTCCTGAGTTGCTTTGTTTTTTAAAATTTGTGGGTTAAATCTCCATTGTCCCCGTTTTTCCATTTTACCATTTATTTTAGTCATAAATGTTAAAGGTGCGTGATCTGAGATTGTAATATTATGGTATTTTGAATTATAAGTGAGTGAGATAAGTTTAGCGTCAACCAAAAAATAATCTATTCTTGAATAGGTTTTATGTACAGGTGAATAAAATGAACATTCTCGTCCAGTTGGATTTTCTACTCTCCAAACATCTTTAATGTTACCAGTATCCATATATGCATTTAATAAGTCACTAGAAAGGGATTTGGTTTTCCTTTGTCTTGTGGATCTATCTAAATAAGAATCTGATGTACAATTTAAATCTCCTCCAATTATTAGGTTATGTTCTGCTATTTCCGGGATGTTGTTAAATATTTTCTTAAAAAACAGTGGGCTATCAAAGCCTGGTCCATATACATTAACAAAAATCATTTTTTGTGCATTTAATTCTCCTATTACAATAATGTATCTACCGTCATTATCAGTTATAGTTGATGTGTGTTTGAATAAAGTGCCTTTACGAAATAATATTGCTACGCCTCTTGATTTGTGTGTAAAAGAGAATGATACATTTTATCTATCCATTTAGCTTTCAGCCTATGCTCGGCATCTTTTTTTAAATGTGTTTCTTGAATGAAAATCAGCTTTAATTGCTGTTAAATGTGCTAATACTTTACCTCTCTGAATAGGTTCATTAATACCTTTAACGTTCCAGCTGCAAAACATTATTCCTTCATTTCCCGTATTCATTTTTAAATCTTGCATCTTTTGTATATGGGGGTCTAAAATAGAGCCAATGGTTCAGTACGACAGACCCGACTTTACACCCGAACTCCGAATAGACGAATTTTAAGACCCTTGAATGTCTCTCACGTGTATATCTCCTTTGATCCAATTTGTAACTGCATTCAAACTGAAAATAATAATGATAGATTATAATAGAGAAGAAAAGAGGACAGGTTAAGAAATTAGTATTGTGCACAAAGAAGGAAAAAACTACATCTAGTATTAGTGTAGTTAGTGCTAGCCATACTAGCATGGCTAACCATCTACCGACTTCCGTAGTTGATGTTACAAACTTAACCAGCTCCTTGGTTTCTTGGAATTTTTATTCGATAGCAGTATTTTACATGGGATATTAAATTTTAAAATATTCGGGTTCCAATAGTCGGAAATGTGAGGATACATATATTTATAACTTGTTTTGAAAATCTAATTAAAAAAAACGAAAAGAATGGATAAAAGAAAATAAAAATGAAAATTACTAGTAAAAAAGAAAGGTTTCCAAAAAGGGCAAATGAAATCAAACTCTATATTTGACTTTAATCATTCCATTATAAGTAAGTATTAGTCATTAGTGATAATTATTAACCCTGATTAGTAAAGATACCATGCTATAATTTTAGTATGTATTAGTTATTTGTATTAGTAGTGCAGTTGTACTAATTATTAGTATCCATGGGGGAGTTTCCGATCCACATCTTTCTCCAGCTTCCTTAGTCACCACTTTAATTCCATCCAGTCCTGCAAAGTCAGTTTATTCAATGGTGAGGCACAGTTTTAAAAGTATTATTCAAGCATCCTCTCAAGCCTTAATCTTCTGGGCAAAGTCCAATGCTTCCACAGGGTTTGGTGAAAAAATGTTCCTTCTTGTTGTAAGTGACTCTTAGGGTAGCTGGATAACTCAGACCATATTTCAAATTCTCCACTTCCCTCAAGATACTTTTAGTCTCATTAAACACTTTTCGTTTCCTGGAGACCTCTGCTGGATCGTCTCAATAAATACTGATCCTGTGTCCTTCAAATGCAAGAATTCTGTTCCTTGATATTTTTTGCATTATCTCCTCCAAGACGTGGTCGTACTGCACTTTTATTATTATTTGTCTTGGGGGAGCGTTTTGTCTTGTCTGACGTCTCATCACTCTGTGTGCTTGGGCTAGTAAAGGCTTTTGTTCCAGAGATAAAACTTTTTGCAGTAAATTTGCAGTGAATTCTCGGGGATCTTGATCTTTCTCTTCCCCTTCTGGAATACCCGCAATTCTTAGGTTCTGTCTTCACTGGCGACCTTCCAATTCAGTACATTTCTCAGTTATTTTGCCCAGTAATTCAGTGAGACGTTGATTTTCTGTGATAAGCTTTGCTGTATTCTGAGCACTTGTTTCGGCTAGTTCTTCAAGGCCTTTTCATGGCAGCCGTCTGTTGGTTCAGTGCCTGCTCAACAAGATTCTGCCTTTCTTCAAAATCAGTTTTCACATTTCTGATTTTATCATTCGTCTCATTTGTCAGACCAATCAATATTTCTGCAACTTCTTTCTTCAGTTCATCCGATGTATTCTTAGCCGTGGTATTAATTTCAAGCTTTAAGTCCTTCATTTCCTCCTTGATTTCTTTTATTTCTTCACCACCATTCATCAGCTTTATTGCTTTCCTTAAACCAGCAATTTCACTTGCAATAAAAGTTTTAAGTTCTTCACCTTCCGATTTTTTCGTCGTTTTTTTCGACACATCTTCTTGGGATAACGTCCAACCTGAGCCCGAGGCTTCAGTCCGGCCTTCTACCGGTTTCAGCCTGGTAGTCCGACTTTTCGGTTTATCCGCGGGTGGGCTGCGCTATGTAGACATAGTAAGTCGCGCGCCTGATGACGTCACTCACAGCAATCGGTGCAGAGGCAACTGGCAGCAGGTAGGTCGGTTTCTCCCCGATTTTTCTCCGTTGTTTTCGAGGAGCTGGATGGCGTTACTCTCTAGCCCTCCATAGCACCACCGGAAGTCCCAATTTCTCTGGATGCTTTCAAGGGAGAGTTAGATATGGCTCTAAAAAATAGCGGAGTCGGGGGATATGGGTGAGAAGGCAGGAACGGGATACTGATTGGGGATGATCAGCCATGATCACATTGAATGGCGGTGCTGGCTCGAAGAGCCAAATGGCACCTATTGTCTATTGTCTATTGGAATGACAACTCATCCATCTGGACAAACAATGGCGACACCGATTCAGGGCAAAATTAAACGTGTCACATCTTACGGACAGCAAAACGGCTTCATGGAAGGAAGCGGAGGGTATTGGTGGAAAGTTTCCTCTCCGACTGGAGGCCTGTAACTAGTGGCGTGCCTCAGGATTCATTGCTGGGCCCCTTACTGTTTGTCATCTCTCGATCATTTGGATGAGAACATACATGGCAAGAGTAGCAAGTTTACTGATGATACAACAGTGGGTAGTTTTGCAGAGTGTGAGAATGGTTGTGAAAAACTGCAGCAGGATTTTCAGTGCAGTTCTGTTTAGTTAATTGTCACGTGTACGGACAGACAGTAAAACGCTTTTTTTGCTTGCTAACAAGTCAGCAGAAAGACAATGCATTATTACAATCGAACCATTTATAGTGTATACATACATGATAAGGGAATAATGTTTAATTGCAAGGTAATGCCAGCAAAGTCCGATAAGTCTTGATCGATTGGTGAGGCGGGCTGAGGAATGGCTGGTGCAATTTAGTACAGATAAGTGTGAAGTATTGCATTTTGGTTCTGGGCACGGTGAGTGCACTGAGCAGTGTAAAGAATGTTTTATGTACACAGATTGGTACAGATTGGCGAATACTCCCTGGTTTTGTTACATGGAAGTACGGGTTATGGTTTCACTGACCTGGACGACGATTGAGTTTCTTCATTATCTTCTCACCCCCGCTATCCCGTTTGTATTGATTCTGCTGCTCAATGCTTTAACAGTTAGGCATATTTTGGTGGCCAGCAGAGCCATAGGAGACTCCGGAACCAGAAAAATGCGAAATACTCCAGTGATCCCGAAAATGATGAATCGAATGAAATCTGTGATATTGTTGCTATTAATATCCGGAAATTTCATTCTGTTATGGTCGATAATGTCATTGTATGTGATAAATATACGTTTGTGGTATTTTGGACTTTGTGCTCCTTCCCTTCCTACTTTTGTATCGGAAATAGGATTTATGCTTCAATTACTTAGCAATTGCACAAACACGTGCATATATGCGGTGTTTAGTAATCAATTGTTGACTGTATTAACATATCCCCTTGCTCGACTGATGACATTTATTAAACATTGAAAATGATGAAAAGTGGAGCATTTAAAGCATCATAATCAAATATTAGCATCAGACCTGTTGAAATGCATTACGCAAGCAGGTTCGGCCGCCAGTGTGACCAAGCTGAGCATCAACCATCTACTGACACTAATCTGACATTGATTATATTCTCCAAACATTGAATTAATCCCAGAGCCCTTCCCCATAATCGAAATTAAGAGGCATAATCGTGGGAATTCACAGAGGACGCACAATGTCCACATTGCTTGTCATTGGAAGGTGGGAGGTAACGGAAACTTTCGGGCTCAGCCTATGTGGTCACAGAGAGAAAGCGCAAAGTCCACAAGCCAGCACGGGAGGTTAGGACTGAACCCGGGTCTATAGCGTCATGAGACAGACGCTCTAATAGCTGCGATACTCTTTTCCGATGTTCACGCTTATTTCACCAGCACAGTCCTCCAACAGTCGCTTCGTTGCAAAAACGGTGCATTTAGTTGGATACTGCTCATCCCATGTTTTCACTCGAGTTGTATCCAGCGTTGTCCAAACCAGTGTATATCCCCAGGTAAATTAAATTAAATATTTCCAACACTGCTCGATGGTTACCCGACTCAGACAGTTCCTGTGCCGTAGACAAACCTCTTTCCTTGAACTCCAAGGTTAATTTCGCATTAGATATCATTTTTCAGTGTGAGCGATCAGAGGAACGCCATGACTGACAACCAGCATATTCACAGAGTATCCAAATGACACGTTTAACAAATATCCGCTTGGCTCCCCGACTCATTTCCGATTTAGCCACTGATTTAGCCAGTGCTCGTGGTTTTCAAATAAACAAGCGAGGAAGGACAAATAAGGGATGGCACACATCACGGAGTTAGCAATAATCTGCAGCGAATCAATAATCTAAAGACTGTCCTCTGCGAAGGTGAGGGATGGACGAGATCGAATATTGGGTGGCTGATAGGGACAGACAAGATTGTTGGGACATAACCCGTGCTCAATGGTCCAGTAATGAACTATGATTAAAACCACATCCTTGGTAATTTCAGGGAAGTGTCCCATCGAATATCCGCACCGCAGAACACCCACCCCGCAGATCTTTTGTGTAAAGGTGGTCGCAAATTATTGAAGTCATAAAAGCTTCGGCAAGTTTGTATTATATTTAACCCAAAGACTTACATATTAAGAGAGTTCAAGCAAAAGTGGTTTATTTTTGTTATGTGTATAATTTCAAAGTTATCAAATCCGCATGTAACCAATGCCACGCGAGCTGCACAAACCGTAATGTGCTGTGAATGCGTGCAAAATGTGGGTCCTCACAGAAAGCTTTCAGTATTCGCTGTAAGTTCTATGAAGTTTTATGAATGTTTGGAAAACCTGCGACATTCTACGAGATTGTCTCACTGTGCTCTTCTCATTTGATCCATAGTTATGAGTGACAACGGACACAAGACAATAAGTGCAGGGGGAGGCCGTTCGGCCCTTCGAGTTAGCACGGCCATTCAATGTGATTATTGCTGATCATCCCTAATCAGTACCCCGTTCCTGCCTTCTCCCCATATCGCCTGACTCACCGGCCACCTTTAAAGAGTCTATTACCTCTCTCTTGAAAGCATCCAGAGAAAGTATCCAGAGAACCGGACTCCAACGCCCTCTGAGGCAGATAATTCCACAGACTCACAACTCTCTGTGAGAAAAATAGTTTACTCGTTTCCGTTGTAAATAGCTTACCCCTTATTGTTAAACAGTGCCTCCTGGTTGTGGACTTCCACAACATCGGGAACACGTTTCCTGCCTCGAGCATGTCCAAACCCTTAATAATCTTATATGTTTCAATAAGATTCCCTCCCATCCTTCTAAACTCCAGAGTATACAAGCCCAACCGCTCCAGTCTCTCAGCATATGACAGTCCCTGGAGGCCCAGGAGCGGTTGTAGCGGCGGGAGCAGCGTTGCCCACTCTGCAACGCTCCATCACACTTCAAAATAAGTCGTCTGGAGGAAGCCACTGATTGGTGGAAGCGGACTAGAGGAAGCAACTGATTGAGAGCAACCCCAGGTTTGTATTTCTGCTTTCTGGTTACGGGTACAGTGAGTTAAGTGTACAGTGAGTTAAAGGTACAGTGAGTTAAGGGTACAGTGAGTTAAGGGCACAGTGAGTTAAGGGTACAGTGAGTTAAGGGCACAGTGAGTTAAGGGTACAGTGAGTTAAGGGTTCAGTGAGTTAAGGGTACAGTGAGTTAAGGGTACAGTGACTTAAGCCTACAGTGCTTTTTAGCAAAGGTACGGTTTCAAGTATTACTATTTTTATAGTGGGAGTGAGTTGATTTAATTTGGGGGTAAGCCATGTCAGTTGAGATCAGCCCCATAGTTTGCTCATCCTGCAACATGTGGGAGATAAGGGATATGGTCGGTGTCCCTGGTGACCAGGTGTGCAGGAAGTGTGTCCAGCTGCAGTTCTTGCCGGACCGCATTGAACAATTGGAGCTGCGGATGGATTCATACTGGTGCATCCACGATGCTGAGAAAGTCGTGAGTAGCACGGACAGTGAGTTGGCCACACCGCAGGTAAAAATTAAGGGGACAGAAAGGGAACGAGTGGCCACTAGCCAGCGTAGCAGTAGGCAGGTAGTGCAGGAGTCCCATGCGGTCATCTCCCTCCTAAACAAATATACCATGTTGGATACTGTTGGGGGAGATGGCTCATCAGGTAAAGGCAGCAGCAGCCAAGTTCATGGCACCGTGGGTGGCTCTGCGCACAGGAGGGTAAAAAAAGGAAAAAGAGTGGACAAGGTGCTATAGTAAAAGGGGATTCAATTATATGGGGAATAGATAAGCGTTTACTGCGGCCGCAAATGAGACTCCAGGTTGGTATGTTGCCTCCCTGGTGCAAGGGTCAGGGATGTCACTGAGCGGCTGCAGAACATTCTGGAGGGGGAGTGTGAACAGCCAGTTGTTGTGGTGCACAATGGCACCAACGAAATTGGTAAAAAACGGGATGAGGTCATACAAGGTGAATTTAGGGAGCTAGGAGATAAACTTAAAAGTAGGACCTCAAAGGTAATAATATCTGGATTACTACCGGTGCCACGTGCTAGTCAGAGTAGAAATAGCAGGACATTGCAGATTAATACGTGGCTTGAAAAATGGTGCAGGGGGAGGGATTCAAATATCTATGGCATTGGAACCTGTTCTGGGGAGGTGGGACCAGTACAAACAGGACGGTCTGCACCTGGGCTGGAATGAAACCAATGTCCTTGGGGGAGTGTTTGCTAGTGTTGTCGGGGAGGATTTAAACTAATGTGGCTGGGGGATTGGAGCATGAGCAGAGAGACAGATGGGGTGTAAAATGAGGATAGAAGCAATAGGTAGCAAGGTGCAAAGTAAAAGTGGCAGGCAGACACATCCAGGGCAAAAATCAAAAAGGGCCACTTTTCAACATAATTGATAAGGGGTAAGAGTGTTGTAAAACAAGCCTGAATGCTTTGTGTCTCAATGCAAGGAGCATTCGTAATAAGGTGGATGAGTTGAATGTGCAGATAGTTATTAATGAATATAGAAACATAGAAACATAGAAATTAGGTGCTGGAGCAGGCCGTTCGGCCCTTCGAGCCTGCACCGCCTTTCAATATGATCATGGCTGATCATCCAACTCAGTATCCTGTACCTGCCTTCTCTCCGTTTTTATACCCCCTGATACCTTCAGCCACAAGGGCCACAATCCAACTCCCTCTTAAATATGGCCAACGAACTGCCTCAATTACCTTCTGTGGCAGAGAATTCCACAGATTCACCACTCTCTGTGTGAAAAACGATTTTCTCATCTCGGTCCTAAAAGACTTCCCCCTTATTCTTAAACTGTGACCCCTTGTCCTGGACTTCCCCAACATCGGGAACAATCTTCCTGCATCTAGCCTGTCCAACCCATTAAGAATTGTGTAAGTCTCTATGAGATCACCCCTCAATCTTCTCAATTCCAGCGAGTACAAGCCGAGTCTATCCACTTTTTCTTCATATGGAAGTCGTGCCATCCCACGAATCAGTCTGGTGAACCTTCTCTGTACTCCCTCTATGGCAAAAATTTCTTTCCTCAGATTAGGAGACCAAAACTGAACGCAATACTCCAGGTTTGGCCTCACCAAGACCCTGTACAACTGCAGTAGAACCTCCCTGCTCTTGTACTCAAATCCTTTTTGCTATGAATGCCAACATACCATTTGTTTTTCTTCACAGCCTGCTGCACCTGCATGCCTGCTTTCAATGACTGGTGTACCATGACACCCAGATCTCGCTCCATCTCCCCTTTTCCAAATCGGTCACCATTCAAATAATAGTCTACCTTCCTGTTTTTGCCACCAAAGTGGATAACCTCACATTTATCCACATTATACTGCATCTGCCATGCATTTGCCCACTCACCCAGTCTATCCAAGTCATCCTGCAGCCTCCTAGCATCCTCCTCACAGCTAACACTGCCCCCAGCTTCGTGTCATCGGCAAACTTCGAGATGTTGCATTTAATTTCCTCGTCCAAATCATTAATGAGTATTTTAAGTAGCTAGGGTACCAGCACTGAGCCTTGCGGCACCACACTAGTCACTGTCTGCCATCCTGAAAAGGACCCGTTCACTCCTACTCTTTGCTTCCTGTCTGCCAGCCAGTTCACTATCCACATCAATACTGAACCACCAATACCGTTTGATTTAAGTTTGTATACCAATCTCTTGTGTGGGACCTTGTCGAAAGCCTTCTGAAAGTCCAGATATAACACATCCACTGCTTCTCCCTTATCCACTCTACAAGTTACACATCCTCAAAAAATTCAATAAGATTCGTCAGACATGATTTACCCTTCGTAAATCCATGCTGACTTTGTCCAATGATTTAACCACTTTCCAAATGCACTGCTATCCCATCTTTAATAATTGACTCTAGCAGTTTCCCCACTACCGATGTTAGACTAACTGGTCTGTAAACCCCGTTTTCCTCTCTCCCTCCCTTTTTAAAAAGTGGGGTTACATTAGCTACCCTCCAATCCTCAGGAACTACTCCAGAAATCTAAAGAGTTTTTGAAAAATTATTTACTAAGGCATCTGCTATTTCTGGGGCTACTTGCGTAAGTACCCTAGGATGCAGCCTAATCTGGCCCTGGGGATTTATCAGCCCCTTTAATCCATTCAATTTAACCCAACACCGCTTTCCGGCTAACCTGGATTTCACTCATTTCCTCCATCTCATTTGATCCGCGACCCCCTGCTATTTCCGGCAAATTATTTTATGTCTTCCTTAGTGAAGACAGAACCAAAGTAGTTATTCAATTGGTCTGCCAAGTCCTTGTTCCCCAAGATCAATTTCATCCGTTTCTGACTGCAAGGGAACCTACATTTGTTTTAACTAATCTTTTGCGCTTCACATATCGATAAAAACTTTTGCAGTCAGTTTTATGTTTCCTGCCAGTTTTCTTTCATACTCCATTTTCCCTTTTCATAATTAAATATGATATAGATTTGTATTGTTTTTTGTTGGGATCTTCGGAGACATGGCTCCAGGATGACCAAGGTGGGAGCTGAGCATCCGGGATATTCAATATTCAGGAGCGATAGACAGAAGGGAAAAGGAGGTGGAGTAGCGTTGCTGGTTAGAGAGGAGTTTAACGCAATAGAAAGGAAGGACATTAGCTTGGAGGATGTGGAATCAATATGGGGAGAGCTGCGAAACACTAAGGGGCAGAAAAACGCTAAGTGGGAGTTGTGTACCGGCCACCTAACAGTAGTAGTGGAGTTGGGGATGCATCAAAATGTGATGTGGAGAGATAAAAGAACAATGGTAAGACGGTGATGTGGAGAGATAAAGAACAATGAATGAAAGATATGCAAAAAAAGTATCGATGATCAAAGGGAACAAGCCATTGTAAGCTGTTTGTGGTGTGAAAATGAGAAGCTGGTGTGACTAGGGTGGGGGAGAGAGATAGAGAGAGAGGGAATGCCAGGGCCCGAGGGCTGAGGGAGAGGTGGGGCTCATGTTGTCGACCTCCCCGTGGTGAGCCCTGTCAACTGACTTCAGTCAGGCGAACGACAACAAACGGAGACAGCAGCAGCGCCGTAGCTTGGCGCCAACCCGAAGCATGCGCCCTTTTTAGGGCGGGCACCTACGGATGTCGAACCGGATGGCATCACCCTGCTGCGGACTTCTGTTGCCTCAAACGCAAGAAGAAGAAGAAGGGAGAGGTGGTAAGGGGAGGAGACAGCAAGGGTTAACAGAATTGAGAAAATTGAATGTTCAAGCCCAAAGGATGCAGACTCCCCAAGCTGAATATGAGGTGCTGTTCCTCCAACTTGCGGTGTTGCTCACTCTGGCCGTGGAGGAGGCCCAGGACCGAGAGCTCGGATACGGATTGGGAGGGGGAGTTGAAGTGCTGAGCCACCGGGAGGTCGGGTTGGTTAATGCGGAACCCGAGCGGTGGTGTTCAGGCGAAACGAATCCAGAGTTCCTCTCTGGATTCGTTCTTAGATTTCCCAGAAGGTCCCACCAGAAACCGTCGGTTCGATTGCCTGTATTTGGAGCGATTCGTAAGTGAATCGTAAGCTGAACTTGCCCACAACTGCCAACACAACCAGCTATACTAGTCCCACCGTTTTGGTCCCATATCCTTCAAACCTGTAACTACACTTAACTGTCCATGCATATTTCACAAATGTTGGGATACTCCCAGCCTCAAACATACCTCCTCTGTTAGATTGTTCCGTGAACTCACCACCCTGTGTGTGAAACATTAACCCCTCAGAAAACCTATTAAACTTATATCCTCATGGTCCTCGATTCGCGTTCTCTGGTTTTAAGTGACGCTGTGCATATGCACGAACAATTCCCATCATGATTTTGTACATCTCTATAAGATCACCCTTATCCTCCTGCGCTCCACGGAATAGAGACCCAGCCTACTCAACCTCTCCCAGTATCCGAGACTCTATAGTCCTGGCAACATCCCAACAATTGTTGGGAAGTGGAAGCAGATTATGGAATTACATTGTAAATGCTCACGTTTTCTCTTGTTTGGAGTTTGTTACTAATCAGTCAGCAGTTATTCGAGAATCTACGAAAGACCAAGATTATCTGTTTTGTATTTATGTCATCATTTGAATGATCTGACTTTGTAAGATGTGTTCGTTCCTGCGTGATGGATTCCCTCCGTAATCTGTCCCGTGAGCACACCCTGTGATGCCGGCATTGTGTTATTGCATTGCCTTTTATTAGTTTAGTTTAGTTTACAGATGCAGCTTGGACACAGGCCCACAGATTCCACGGGACGATCAATGTTCATTGAACCGGTTACGCCAGCCACATGTTTTAACCACGTTACGCATTCACTATCACTCATGCACAATCGGGACTAATTTCACACAGAGTCCAATTAATCTGTAAACTCGCATATTTTTTGTTGATGTGAGAGGAAACACAACACCCGGAAGAAACCGCGCGGGTCACAGAGCTAATGTACAAACTGCTCAGAGGACAGCACCCGAGGTAGGATAAATGCCCGGTCTGGTGCGCTGTGGGGACTAGCAGCTATAACAGCGGTGTCACTGTGCCGCCCTTGTGTACGATGTGTCCGTATCACGTCAGTACACTCAAAAGGTGCCTGTGAACAAGGTATCAGATTCGGTAACTGCCCCACCTACTCTAAGTATGTTCTGCACGCAAAAAAAAAACAGACAGTATTTATATCTCAGATCTTCTGTATAGCAGTGGTGTGGGTGGGGGAAATAACCGCTCGTCGAAAGGGAGCCAAAATATGCGGATAATTCGATGATTAATTGAAATGAGGACAATTTTCCGCACAAGCTGTGGCGTAGAATGGAACACGATGCTGCGGGGACGGGGGCGGGAGAAGCAGCACTCCATCACGTTTGAACAGCGGGGTTTCACGGTAGCGCAGCGGTAGAGTTGCTGCCTCACAACGCCAGAGACCCTGGGTAGAAACATAAAGAAACATAGAAAATAGCTACAGAGTAGGTCATTCGGCCCTTCGAGCCTGCACCGCTATTCAATATGATCATGGCATGATCATCCACTCAGTAAACGGTATCTTTCCCTTCTCTCCATAACACCCCATGATCCCCTTTAGCCACAAGGGGCACATCTAACTCCCTCTTAAATTATAGCCAATGAACTGGCCTCAACTACCTCCCGTGGCAGAGAATTCCCCCCCCCCCCCTCCCCAGATATTCACCACTCTCTGTGTGAAAAATGTTTTTCTCATCTCGGTCCTAAAAGATTTCCCCCTTATCCTTAAACTGTGACTCCTTGTCGTGGACTTCCCCAACATTGGGAGCAATCTTCCTGCATCTAGCCTGTCCAACCCCTTAAGAATTTTGTAAGTTTCTATAAGATCCCCCCTCAATCTTCTAAATTCTAGCGAGGACATACCGAGACGATCCAGTCTTTCTTCATATGAGAGTCCTGACATCCCAGGAATCAGTCTGGTGAATCTTCTCTGTACTGCCTCTATGGCAAGAATGTATTTCCTCAGATTTGGAGGCCAAAACAGTACGGTATAGTGTGGGCTAACCAAGACCCTGTCCGATCCTGACTATTGTTGATGTCGGTACGGAGCTCATACGTCCTCCCAGGCGCCGCCTGGGGTTATCTCCTGGTGCTGCGGTTTCCCCCCACACTCCAAAGACGTGCAGGTTGTGCCTAGTGTGTAGGATAGTGCTCGTCTACGGCGTTCACTGGTCGGCGCGGACTCGGTGGCTAAAGAGCCAATTTGCATGCGGTATCTCTTAAAAACATTAAGATGCGTACTTGGAATGCATATCGACAGGGCTATGGACCCAGTGACGGAAGGTAAATCTTCAGCATCACTGGCTAGCAGGTTCGGTAACAGTGTCAGACACCACCAGGTAAAGTGACCGGACAAAAAACGGATTCAGTATGAATGACAATGGGCGGGAGTGAGCTGCGTTGAAGGAAGTTCTGCTCAACACAATCCACTAACGGGGACCTCAACATCTCAGCGTCTGTGCGGATTCGGACTCTGAGCCGTTCCTTTCAGTTTCCTGCACCTATTGCCGTGTACAAAATAATTAGGAACGGGGTTGAATGTGATAAATTTCTGACACCAAATTACACCCTGTCCGACCATTGATGCAATGTTTGAGGCAGCTACCGTTGTAGATCCCTCGATGGTAGGAAGTCAGACCAGTGATGGACTGGGTTAGTGTTAATCACATGTTTTCAGTCTCCTTCGCGCCTGTATTCAGGTTGCCGACGCAGGTCGTGGTGCAACCAACAACATGCTCTCTACTGTACACCTGTGGAAGTTCAAGAGAATACTCGACGACATACCGAATGTCCGCAATCTTTTAAGGGAGTAGAGGTCTTATAATTGAGTCTGAAGAAGGGTTTCGGCCCGAGACGTTGCCTAAATCCTTCGCTCCATAGATGCTGCTGCACCCGCTGAGTTTCTCCAGCACTTTTGTCTACCTTCTTATAAGTGCATCAATGCTGTGTGTCCTGGAAGGGTCTTCAATGACTTCCACGCACAGGAATTTTGCATTTTTTTTTCGCCTCTCCACCCTCGACCACCAATCTAGATTATTTTCCACCCCACCCCCTTCCCCACCCCCCCCTCCCCGCCCCTCCTCCCCATCCCCACACCCCTTCCACCCCCCACACACACACCCCCCCTCACCGCGCACCCCACACCCCCCTCCCCGCCCCCCTCCCCCCCCCCCCCCCCACCCCTCCCCCCCCCCCCACCCCCCCGCCTCCCGACCGGCCCCCAAACCCCCCCTGACCACTCCTTCCCCCACCCCCACCACCCCCCTCCCTACCCCACTCCTCGCTTGTCCCCCCAGTCCCTTCCCCTTCCACCCTGGGGACCACAATGCACTTGTCCTCCTTCCTGCCCCGAAGTCCAGAAAGTAGATCATTGGTCTTCCTGGATTTGACAGCTGATGGTTGTTCTGCTGGAAACCGTGGACATACTAGATGTGGTGTAGCCCAAATGTTGACGCAGCCATTGTGAGGCATCAGGGGATATGCTGATGTTTAGTTTCCAGTGCATTCCTGAGTACGAGTAATTGAAGTCACCCGCGTGATGATGATCATCGCATCAGGGTCTGCTGCTTACAGAGAGTACACGACGGAGTATAAATTTCCAGAGACCATTGGCGGTTGACTTTGGGGTGCTATGTGAGGACCACCGACACGATGTAAAGGTGAATTACTCGGTCGGTTAAAGGGGCGTTACTAAGTGAATTGTTATTACAGGTGGTCGCCCGAACTATACAAATCATATATGAGACCAAACTAGGATTACAATACGCAATTCTGGTCTTCCGGCGGTTGGAAGGAATACACGAAATTAAAATTGCGCAGGTAAGAATCATTAAACTGTTACCGGGGCAGAAGAGTTTGAGATTTAAGGAGAGCATGGACAGGTTGGAACGTTTCCACCGGACAGTAGGAGATTGATGGGTGACATTACAGAAGTATATTTCATCATCAGGGAAAAGGAAACGGTTGGACGGTTCCTGTTGTTTTTCCAAGCCTGGGGAGTCTACAGCTGGAAGACGCCAGAGTGGATAGATTCAGAAGATACTGAGAGGCAACTCTTTTTGCAAAGGCAGTTGCGGTGAGGTGCAATTAGCTGCAAGAGGAAGCTGAAGAGATGGCTTCGATTACAATGTGTAAGAGACATTTAAACGAGTATATGGATAGAAGTGGTTGGAAGGCTATGGAGGAATCGTGGGCAAGTTGGGCTAGATTGGTTGGGCATTTTCCGTGACGTGGACAGCTGGTTCCGAAATATCTTGGTTGGTGATTTGACTGTAACTCTATAAATAGCATCGTTATTGTGTGACTGTAAGATTCTGTGAGATTATGTAGATAGTTACCCTCATTGTGCTTCAAGGACTGTCCACGTTTGCGTATCATTTGCAACCCACGCACATTTGTTAAAAAGAACATGTTATTTAAAGAAAATAATACATTTATTATTAATCGAAGCGAGCTGTTCGAAGTTCTGTTTTGGACTCCTGAACTATGATACACTGATCTATTCCTGGAAAATAATTCCTGGGTGTTGTGCAATATCGAGCTTTTAAATGATGGTGACATCCAGTGGACGGCATGTGAACTGCAAGCAAGCGCGGTCTCACAAACGGCTTGTAAACTGTAATATAACGTCCCATCATCTGCGCTCAATGCCGTAACTAGTGAAATCTAGTGCCAAAATCTTCATGACCATCTTAACGACCCGCGACGCCAAATTCAGAGATATATGGCGTGAACTCCTCGATCTCACCGCTCTAGAGTACTCCGCAGGGTTGAACTGATCTTTGAGAAAGACCTGGCATGACTTACCAAAATAAAGCAAATCACGAATATACGAATTAAATGCCATACGTTATTCCACTGGCAACTTTCCCAGCTGATCAAAATCCCAACGTCATGCTTCATATCCGTCTTGGCAATCTACCCCATATATGCCTTATTACTGGGGTACACAAAAAGCTGGAGAAACTCAGCGGGTGCAGCAGCATCTAAGGAGCGAAGGAGATAGGCGACGTTTCGGGTCGAGACCCTTCTTCAGACATTAATGCCTTATTACTTATTTGTAAAGTTACTAATCATACCTCGCACCATCTCAATCAATATGTTGATATAGATGAAACATAGAAGCACAGAAAAATACAAAATAGGTGCAAGAGTAGACCATTCGGCCCTTCGAGCCAGCACCGCTATTCAATATGACCATGGCTGATCATCCAAAATCAGTACCACGCAACGCCACGCGCTGGGCGTACACCGTCAAGACGCTACGTACGTCCGACGATATGTTGCGTATGTCAAACAGTGCAAGAGTTTTGGAACCCCGCGCGATGTCGGGACCAGCCCCACACAACTCCATACGCCTCCGGCGATCGATGTGGGACCGGCCCCGCTAGGCCGTATGCCTCAAGCGACCACGTTTGGTCGAGCTAGACGCATGATATCGCATGCTGGTGGGACAGGCCATTTACAGAGAACATTACAGCTCTGCCAGTACTACCCCGAGCACTGTGTCACTCCATCAGTGCTACCACGCATTGTACCAATCCATCAGTACATCCCTAGTGTTTTACTCCATCGGTACTACCCCACAATATATTAGTACACCTGTACTGTAGCAGCCATTTAGCTTAACTCAGTATGTTATAACTATAATCAGTTACCTTTTAATTGTATCTGCCTGTAATTATGTGGGCGGGATTTATACGTAGTCTGAGATGTGTTTGCGGTTGGGATTATCGCGCAGACTCGCTGGTAGTTTTAGTTTAGTTTGAAGAATCTTGCGGGGAGGCCGCAGCTTGCAATCATCCCCGAGTTTGACCACGAGTAAGATCGAAATGTACTTATACAACAAGTTTGGATTCATATCTTACTGTTTTTATTACTGCAATAAATAAACTATTAATCTAGTGAGTTGAGTTTGGAAGATTTATATTTCGACGGCATTGAATATCTGGTGGAGAGCTTGTGAGTGTGTTTCGATTATTTCCTGAACTCCTGTCTTCAATCATAGTGACTAAAGGAAAGAATCCGTGAAACGATATGAAAATCTGTCACTATAATACTACCCCATATTATGCCACACCGTCATTACTACTCCACAGTGTATCTCCATCAGTACTGCCCCACAGTGTGTCACTCCATCAGAACTACCTCACAGGTTATCACTACATCAGTGCTACCCCACAGTGTGTCACTCCATCAGTACCACGGCGAAGTATCTCACCCCATTATGATTACCCTAATGTGTGTCACTCCACCAGTGCTACCATACATTTTATCACTTCATTATTACCACTCCACACTAGTGACACTACATGAGCACCGCCCCACAATGTGTCACTCCATCAGACATTCACCATAGCGTGTCACTCCATCTGTGCTACCCCACAGTGTGTTCCTTCATTAATTCCCCCCCCCTCAGTGTGTCACTCCCCCAGTACTTCCCCACAGTGCGCCATTCCATCTGTACTACCACAGTGTACTACTCCATCAGTACTACCCCACCACGTGTGTCATTCCAAAAATACTACACCTGAGTGTCATTCCATCAGTACTTCACCAAAGCGTGCCACTCCAAGAGTACTACCCCACTGTTTTTGTGACTTCATCAGAACTACCCGTCAGTGTGTCACTCCATCAGAACTAGCTCATGTTACCACTCCGTCAGTGCTACCCTACAGTGTGTCACTCCATCAGTACCACGCCGAAGATTGTCACTCCATCATGAGTACACTACACTGTATCACTCCATCAGTGCTGCCATGCATTTGATCACTTCATCAGAACTACTGCGCAGTGTGTCACTCCATCAGTACTTCCCCAAAGTTTATCACCACATCAGCACTGCCCCACAGTGTGTCAGTCCCAGTCCGACCCCATAGTGTGTAACACCATCAGTATTACCCCGACGTCTGTCTGCCCATCAGGACTACTCCACAGTGTGTCACTCCGTCAGTGCTACCACTAATTGTGTCAGTCCATCAGTGAGGCTCCCCAGTATGTCACCCTATCTGTACTTCCCCACATTGTGACAGTCCATCAGTAATAATCCGACGTTTGTCACTCCATCGGTACTATCCTACAGTGTGCCAATCCATCAGCCCCGTCACACAGTGACAGTCCATCAATACTATGCCACACCTCGTCAGTCCTATCCCACAGTATGCCACTACATCAATACTTACACACAGTGCATCACTCTATCAGTACTACCCCACAGTGTATCACTCCACCTGTACTACTCCACAGAGTGACACTCCATCAATACTATCCCACAATGTATTAGTACATCAGTGCTAGCGCACAGTGCGCCAATCCTTCCTTACCACCACACACTAAGTCAGTCCATCAGTATTAGCACTGTGTGTCACTCCATCACTACCACCACAGTGTCACTCCATCAGCAGTACCACAGTATGTCACTCCATCAGTACTACCACAGTGTGTCACTCCATCACTGCCACCGCAGTGTCACTCCATAAGTACCTCTCCACATTATGTCACTCCATTAGTACCACCACAGTGCGACAGTTCATCAGTGTCACCACAGTGTGCCCCTCCATCAGTACCACCACAATGTGTCCCTGCATCAGTACCAGCAGAGTGTGCCCCCCCATCAGTACCAGCAAACAGTGTGTGACTCCATCAATACCACCACAGTGTGTCACTCCATCAGAACCACCGCAGTATGTCATTCCATCAGTACCACCACAATGTGACACTCCATCAGCACTATCCAACTGTTTTTGTGACTTCATCAGTACTATCCCTCAGTGTGTCACTCTACCAGGCCTACTTCACATGTTACCACTCCATCAGTGCTACCCCACAGCGTGTCACTCGATCAGTACCACTCCGAGGTTTGTCACTCCATCAGGACTAGCGTACAGAGTGTCACTCCATCGGTACTTCCCCACAGTTTATAGCAATGTTACAAAATTTTAAGATTAAATTGAAGTCTGCCATTTATCCCATCAGATAAAGCATAAAAAGAAGTTTAATTTGACACCTAATTCATAGAAACATAGAAACATAGAAATTAGACACGGGAGTAGGCCATTCGGCTATTCGAGCCTGCACCGCCATTCAATGTGATCATGGCTGATCATCCAACTCAGTATCGCGTACCTGCCTTCTCTCCATACCCTCTGATCCCCTTAGCCACAAGGGCCACATCTAACTCCCTCTTAAATATAGCCAATGAACTGGCCTCAACTACCCTCTGTGGAGAGAGTTCCAGAGACTCACCACTCTCTGTGTGAAAAAAAGTCCTTCTCGGTCTCAAAGGATTTCCCCCTTATCCTTAAGCTGTGACCCCTTGTCCTGGACCTCCCCAACATCGGGAACAACCTTCCTGCATCTAGCCTGTCCAACCCCTTAAGAATTTTGTAAGTTTCTATAAGATCCCCTCTCAATATCCTACATTCTAGAGTATAAACCGAGTCTATCCACTCTTTCTTCATAAGACAGTCCTGACATCCCAGGAATCAGTCTGGTGAACCTTCTCTGCACTCACTCTATGGCAATAATGCCCTTCCTCAGATTTGGAGATCAGAACTGTACGCAATACTCCAGGTGTGGTCTCACCAAGACCCTATACAACTGAAGTAGAACCTCCCTGCTCCTATACTCAAATCCTTTTGCTATGAAAGCTAACATACCATTCGCTTTTTTCACTGCCTGCTGCACCTGCATGCCTACTTTCAATGACTGGTGTGCCATGACACATCCATATCTTCAGTATTAAAAAAGTTATGGCCATTTTCATACTCAAAAATTAGCATCTTGTTCCCCATTGCCTTTCCATTGATTTAACACAAAAGCTGTGATCGAGGACAGTCAAAAGCCCATAACTCTCTTAAAAATTAAGAGAACTCAATGAAATTTTCAGTTGTTATAGATTGAAGCATAATGAAACAAATATGGAACAATGTTGCTTGGATGACCTGAAATTAAAGCATATAATTAGTTAGTTACCTAATTATAGCTAATTACAAATTTCAATTACTAGATCTAAACATCTATCCATTTCTTAAGAAAAGATAAACTTTTTTAAATTGCCTAAGTGTCCAAATAACATTCACACAATAATTCACAATATAACATGATTTTTAAATCTCTTTTTCATGAATTCATAGGCCAAATGGAAGGAATTTAGTGCTTAATTCCCGTAAATTAATGGTCGTTGAAATCAACTTGCGAGTGGGTTTTAGTGGAATGCGGTGGATTAGAACGTTGCGGTTTGCGGTGAAGTCGGCAGGGAAAATACTGCTGGTTCGTACATTTTTCTTTGTCCCCATTTCGCAACATGAAAATGTGATTACAGGCTTCCTAAAAACCAAGTTTTTAATAGTAAGATTAAACGAGAACTCACCTGTTCGAAGTTTGATCGTTATTTTACGAGGAGTTACGATGAGGGATTACGTGAAGAAGAGCCCGCCTCACGCTGGTAACGGCATACTTCAAAGCAACGGCATGAAAAACACAGAACACCAAAGCCGGAGTAACATAGTAAGGCTCATAAAAAGACTTAGAACCACCATTTGATCATTTATTTTACGAGGGTGGGAGTGGAGGGCACGTAATCCCTCATCGTAACTCCTCGTAAAATAACGATCAAACTTCGAACAGGTGAGTTCTCGTTTAATCTTACTATTTTACTTCGGAGTCACGTGAGTGACTACGTGAAGAGTTTTAAAAAGCTTTCTGTGTTTTTTATGTCGTAGAATTAATCCGTACGACAGTCCGGCTAAGTAAACACATACATGAGAAAGCACACAAATGTTAGATCTTTTCACAATTAAGTTTTTTAATGGCTGAAAGACCATATAATACCCTCCTTATATTTGAGGGAAAAAAATGATTACAAGTGACAAAAGATATCAGTGACTACACAACTGATTATAAGCAATTAATAGCAAACAAAGCAGGTGATTATAGTGCTCCCAACACCGCGTGTCCAAAGCTTGTCATAGTGTGAACAGGTTTGTTGTAGAACTTTGAAAAAGTTTCTTCTTTACTCCACCCTGCGATTTTTAAAAATATGCTCGAGAGGTACGTCCCGCCCCTTCGCCGCGGACGTAGCTGCCGCCCTGGTGGAGTGAGATTTGAAGACTCAGTGTCTACTCCCGCTAAAAACCAACACCTGTTTCAACCATTTTGAGATATTTGAACTGAAGCTTTTGTGTGGCTTTTTGTGCGTAAGCAGCAATGTCTTTTTCGTTTTCCTCGAAAAGTGTCCCGTCACATTTAATACATTGGTTCAAAATGTCTAACCACACACAAAGCAAGCTCAATATGAAAAGCCTTGAAAGGTTACCTTTGTTCCAGATCTCCCTGGTCTACTTTGTTTTGATCAGATCGTAAACATAGAATACAACGTTTATCTGTAGTCACATGCATACAGTCTAAACGCAACATTTGTAAAGTTTGCACTCTTTGGGCTGAGACCAGTGACATTAACATGACCAATTTCAATGTTAACCTATCCAATGACAACCCTTCAATTGGCGTCCATTCTCTAAGTAGAGCAAGTACTAATGCTCACATCACCAAATCTCTGTATATCTAGGTTTTGGCGGATTCATGTGAAAAATTCCTTTCATGAATCGTGATATTAATGGATGCGACCCAATTGATTTCTCACCAGTCATAAGTCCTAAATAGGACGACAAGACACTCAGCGTGCAGTGTTAATGCACTGTAACTTAAATGTTGGCCAAAGCGCAAATTGGCAAGGAATTCCAAAAAACATGAGTAACATTCACATAATCATCAGAAATATTTTGACTTGTGCAAAATTCTTCCTATTTCTTAATATGTGTCATATATTGTTTCTGTGTGCTATCTCGCCATGATGTGCCAATAACTGTCAAGTTTGGTCCGACAATCCCAGTTCTGTATTGGTCTGGTCAAAACCTGCCAGATTAACAATTTCATATATGCATATAATGGGTAATCTTCATTTGTTACTGGATTAGTCAAGATATCACTACAGTTAAGAATCTGCAACATACGGTTCTTTAATCATATTCAGCATAACTGGGAACCAAGGTTGAGTTGGCCAATTTGGCACCACCAACAATCCGGAAGCTGAATCTTGCTCTATTTCTTCAAGCATCTCTGGATCAGAGCAAATGGTGGAAAAGCATAAAAGAACATTTTTCCCAGTGTAATAAAAATGCATCTACTGCAACTGCGTCCGGATCGTGTTCCCAAGACACATAATGAGGCAAGTGATGATTAAGCCTGGATGCAAACAAATCAATTTCTGGCAACCCAAATCGTCGAACAATATTCTTAAATATTGGTGGCTTAAACATCCATTTCGTATTATTATCTTTAAAAATCCTGGACCTTTCATCTGCTACCACATTGTCTTTACCTGGAGTATAGCTTACTGCAATCCATATCTGCCGACCAATACACCATTGCCATATCTCATTGACCAGACAATCACCATGATACTGATCCAACTCTCCCCATGTGATTAATGTAAACCAAGCTGTTTTATTGTGTAATTGTATTAACACAACTCAGACCTTGTTTAGCACAACAATATGCTTTAAGCCCATAAAAGGCCCCAATAACTCCCAATAGTTTTTTAATACCATACTCTTGGAGAAACACTTGTTCTTCAGTTTTCCATCTACCTCCACAACTGGAGGATAAATCTTGTGGCCCCCATCCGAGAGCACTAGCATCTGTATGTAAACCATTTCAGGCTGTTTAATCATAATATTTATTAGCAGCTTGTGGGACATTTTCCTTTTTTAACCCACCATTGTAAACTCCAATACAGCTTCTTTTGTTAATTACATAGGGTTGTCAAATGGCCTGCCTTCTCTTTGAGAGCTTGTATCTTGTACCTTCGAAGATAACAATAAATGTAATGAACCAAATTCTACTGCAGGAAATGCTGCTAGTAATTCACCATGGTTGTCACCATTTCTCGGATGGAAGGATAAGGTTTTGAATGAGATAAATGACAAGTTACCAAAAATATCATCGACTTTAATCTGTTGGTAAAGGTATTAACATAGTCACTGAGTTAATTACAAACCCAAAAGTAAATTGTTTTGTGCTGGCTGCAGCTGGGGCTTATTAGATGAATTAAGAACCTTAGCTTCCACAAAGCTTTAGTAACTGAAACTGAGTCCTCAGCTGACTCCTGATAATCACTAATGACCAGAATGTCATTGAGATAGCCATAATGATGTGCATTTTGTGCTCTAATTGGGCTAAACTGGTTTCAACAGTTTCGTAAAGAGTAAAAAGCTGAACTCAGTCCATTTGGCAAAGCTTAACTGCCATAATTGTCACAACCAATTAAAATTTAAGTACCACCGAGACCTGATGCATAGGTACAGAATAATAGGCCGTCTTTTCATCAATCTTAGCCATATAACAACCTGCTTGAATTAAATATTTTGCAGTATTCAATGTCTCCATTTGAACATGTTTTGTATTCTACAAACTTATTTAGACCTGTAAAGGTCCAGAATACTTCTGCAACCATCATCTGTAATGCCTTCTAACATTAAAGACAAATTTATGCTCGTGTTCAAAATCTTTTCCATTACCTCTTTTCCAGATAATTAGGCAATGTGAACATAAATCTCTGCTTTTTCAATTGCAGAAAACACGAAAACATAAGCAGGTTTATTCTGTACAGGAGGATTAACCTCTTTTTTTTTTTAAAAGTAAATAGTAGTTAATGAAACTGCTCGTAATATACTGATCAAAAATAATAGTAAGCCAGTCTTAATAAACTTTTGTAATCTCCCTCTAACTGGAGATTAATCCGCAGTTTCTTTAAGCAGGGAACAAGTCTTTAATTCCTCTGCATATGAGCGTGGTGTTCTCCATATCCCCCTGAATTCGGGTAAGTATTTGGTTGTGCAATACAATAAAACTTCCTTGACATATTTCTGCCTCTATTTCCAATATCAATCCCCTTCTGGGCGAAAAAATACCTTTTCGTCCAAAGACGAAGGTTTCATGCAGCTAAAAATTTAGCTTTTCATCCAATTTCAATAAGTTAGGCAGATTACTCCAAACAGATAACAAGAGTTTTAAACACCACTTGCTCGACACAGGTATGCAACCTTGGGTGAAAAATGGCCCAAATAGCCATTTATATTATATAAAATTTCATAGAAAGAATTGCACAATAGCGTCTTTATTTTATGTTTTCCTTTCATCTGCCCAAAAGCCATAATTGCAGCAGAATAATTTTGTGAGGAATTTTTAAACCCTCACTATTTGACGCTCTCATATTTGAGTCATGCTAAAGATGCCCATATTAACGGATAAACCGTAGCTCTTCCAATGAGTGCACAATTTCCTGTGCTATGTGCAATTTTAATATTCAATCATCACAGAATCATGAAGTTGGTGAGATACCATATATATATTTGGCAGCTAGGATTTCTTCCATAGCCTTTTATTTTTCACCACTTCCTTCATATATAGCAAAACCTTTTGCTATTCCATGCATCTTTGGCCTCTTTTCATATTTTTTTCATTTTAATTTTTATTTTTATTTTGTGGGTGTGCTTTCAAAATGCAAATCACCATCACAGGGTCTGCCTTCTGCAGCCCTAAATCAATTGGGATTTCATCCCATGAGACTTCTTCCGGCCCAAATCCTGGGTCCGGAGTTCCAACTTCCAATTAGGCCCATGGCCATATTCAAAATAAATTAAACCCCTCAGGGCTAATCTTAGGAACCTTCAGGGTAACTTTGACCCTAGTCTCATAATTATTTGGAGAACTTTCTCCATATGCTCCATAATCAGTTCCACATAGTTATACTTATCTGGAGATTTTTCAATGTCAGAGTCAATCAGAACCACGGGCCTCTCAGATTTTTTTATTTTTTATTTTATTTTCTATTTTTTTCATATTCGGGAGCATTTCTCTCCGTGGTTATCATTTGTAAACTAATTCGCTAATCGGTATATCTGCGGCCACCGGTATCGGAACCGGCTCCGCACTAGCTTTCCGTATATTTATTTTTCACCCCAGGAAGCATTTTGACCCGCGAATATAAGTTTACTTCATCATCTGTGCTTATCCAGCACTAATATGACTCTGACCTGGATTTAATATATTTCCTATACTGCTGGACCTACCCAGCGCCCGCTAAGAAATCCCAACTTTACTGTTCGTTACCTGCGGGCCGTTTCCGACCGCTGCGAGGAGCTGCTCCTTACTGCAGCTCCACCTTCCCTTCCGCCGTCAGCGTCGACGTCATGCCGTTACCCAAGCGTGAGGCGGGCTCTTCTTCACGTAGTCACTCACGTGACTCCGAAGTAAAATGTAAAAATAAACTGTGCACTTTATTTTCTCCCCTACGTAAAATCCTTCCCGTTGTCGGCGCTCACGCCTTTAGAAGATGATTTTTAAAATACTCTAGTTAATAAATAATCTAGCGTAATTTAAAAATACCTTCATGAATGAAATGTCGGAGCGATTTTTCTTCTGCAACGAAATCGCCCGGCATGGATCGATTTGCCCTGTCTGTAGAAAAACGGCACTTTAAACCCGCCGCCCTCTGAAAGGCGCCAAAGTCACGCACACTGGGAGCGGCTGAACTGCAGCGCTGCTCAATGCAAGTGTTGTAACATACCTACAGTTTATCACTCCATCAGCACCACCCCGCTGTGTGTCTGTCCCAGTAGGACCACATAGTGTGTCACATTATCATTACTACCCCGACGTTTGTTACTCCATGAGGACTACTCCACAGTGTGTCACTCCATCAATGCGACCACAAAGTGTGTCACTCCATCAGTTCTACCACAGTGTGTCACTCCATCAGTACCATCACAACGTGGCCTCCATCAGTACCACCACAGTCACTCCATCAGTACTATCACAGTAGAACCTTCCACAGTGCACCCCTCCATCAGTACAACCAGTGTGTCACTCCATCAGTATTTCCAGAGTATGTTACTTCATCAGTATCACCACAGTGTGTCACCCCATCGGTTTCACCACAGTGTGTCATTCCATCAGTACCACCAGTGTGTCACTCCATCAGTACCGCCACTGTGTGTCACTCCATCAATACGAACACAGTGTGTCCCTCCATCAGTACACAAGTGTTTCACTCCATCAGTACCACACGAGTGTGCCCCTCCATCAGTACACAAGTGTTTCACTTCATCATTTCCACGCGAGTGTGCCCCTCCATCAGTACACAACTGTGTTTCACTCCATCAGTACCACGCGAGTGTGCCCCTCCATCAGTACCACCACATATTGTGTCATTCCATCAGTACCACCGGTGTGTCACTCCATCAGTACCACCACAGTGTGTCACTCCATCAGCACCACCACCGTGTGTCACTCCATCAGTACCACCACAGTATGCCATTCCATCAGTACCACCACAGTGTTTTCTGCGTCAGTAGAACCACAGTGTGTTCCTCCATCAGTACCACCACATAATGTGTCACTCCATCAGCACCACCACAGTGTGTCACTCCATCAGCACCACCACAGTGTGTCACTCCATTAGTACCACCACATAGTGTATAATTCTACCAGTACCAACACATAATATGCCACTCCATCAATACCACCACACAGTGTGTCAATCCACCAGTACCACCACAGTGTGTCACTCCATCAGTACCACCAGTGTCACTCCACCAGTACCATCACAGTGTGTTCCTCCATCAGAAACACCACTGTGTGTCACTCCATCAGTATCACCACAGTGTGTCCCTCCATCAGCATCACCACAGTGTGTCCCTCCATCAGTACCACCACAGTGTGTCCCTGCATCAGTACTACCACAGTGTGTTACTCCATCAGTACTACCACAGTGTGTCCCTCCATCAGTACCACCAAGCCGAGTCTATCCAGTCTTTCTTCATATGGAAGTCCTACCATCCCAGGAATCAGTCTGGTGAACCTTCTCTGTATTCTCTCTATGGCAAGAATGTCTTTCCTCGGATTAGGAGACCAAAACTGTACGCAATACTCCAGGTGTGGTCTCACCAAG
The DNA here is from genome assembly GCA_035221665.1 of Okamejei kenojei. Lineage (NCBI taxonomy): Eukaryota > Metazoa > Chordata > Chondrichthyes > Rajiformes > Rajidae > Okamejei > Okamejei kenojei. Next base: position 155,301 of record JAVHYY010000109.1, on the reverse strand, counting down.
ACCCTCTACAACTGCAGTAGAACCTCCCTGCTCTTGTACTCAAATCCTTTTGCTATGAATGCCAACATACCATCAGTACTTCCCCACAGTTTATCACTCCATCAGCACCAACCCACTGTGTGTCTGTCCCAGTACGACCCCATAGTGTTTCACATCATCATTACCACCCCGACGTGTGTTACTCCATCAGGACTACTCCACAGTGTCACTCCATCAAGGCGACGACAAAGTGTGTCATTCCATCAGTTCCACCACACTGTGTCACTCCATCAGTACCATCACAGTGTGTCCCTTCAGCAGTAACACCACAGTCACTCCATCAGTACCACCACAGTAGAACCTTCTTTCAGTACCCCCACAGTTCACCCCTCCATCAGTACCACCAGTGTGTCACTCCATCAGTATCACCAGCGTGTCACTCCAAACACAGTGTGTGCCCCCATCAGTACCACCACAGCGTGTGCCTCCATCAGTACAAACACCAGTGTGTCCATTCTCTATGTCCCACCCAGAGTCCTCATCAGTACCACCAGGTGTGTTCCTCCATCAGTACAGACACAGTGTGTGCCTCCATCAGTACCACCAGTGTGTGCCTCCATCAGTACCACCACAGTGTGTGCCCCCATCAGTCCCACCAGTGTGTCACTCTATCAGTTCCACCACAGTGTCATTCCATCAGTGTCACCACGGTGTCTTTCTGCGTCAGTACCACCACAGTGTGACACTCAATCAGTACCACCATAGCGCGTCCCTCCATCAGTACCGCCATAGTGTGTCCCTCCATCAGCACCACCACAGTGTGTCCCTCCATCAGTACCACCACAGTGTGTCCCTCCATCAGTACCACCATAGCGTGTCCCTCCATCAGCACCACCACAGTGTGTCACTCCATCAGGACCACCACAGTGTGTCACTCCATCAGTACCACCACAGTGTGTCCCACCATCAGTACCACCAAAGTATATCACTCCATCAGAACCACCACAGTATGTCACTGCGTCAGAAGTGCCCCCTTTTTAACCCTCCATCAGCACTATAAAATTATAAATTTTATCCCACTGTGTGTCACTCCATCAGTGGACGGAGAGATGGCAGCCCAGAAAGGGGGAATAGAGAGCGGAGAAGAGAGAGTAACAGTTCAGAGAGATGGACAGCAGTAAGGATGGAGGGAGGGAGAAAGAGAGGAGGGAGGCGCTGCTTCACTCGCTGTTTTATTTAGGTTTAGGACAATTCTGAGGCGGCAATGTTTCTGTTCTCTGAGTGTCGTGAGTCTTTGTGTCGTTCCTCCTCAGAGGTGATGAAGGCAGATAATGTTATGTGTAATCAGGGAGTGAATGGTTACGGGCTGTATTCCCATGGTAGAGTGGAGTCAGGACTCATTCTACATCGGTTTCTTCCAGCGGGGCAGCAGGATCCCCTCACATCCAGCCTTCCCTCCAGCGGGCTCACAGCGCCCTCAGCTTCACGCTCCAGCCTCCAAGCCTCCTCCAGTCCAGCTCTCCAGATGAAGGCGGGCTTGGTTATTCGCCATTTCTCTCTTCTCCACCCCCCCCCCCCTCCCATCCCTCTCTTCAGACTCAGTCAGGGAGTGTGGGGTTGAGGTCACAGTCAGTGAAGCCGCGATTATATTGAGTGGTGAAGCAGAGTGGGGGGTGAGGGGGGGCATTTTAGTGATGTTGAACTAATTCCTCAACCTGTGGGCAAAGGTCGCCCAGTCCATTCCACCAAACTGGGCACCAGAAGCCCTGAGAGGGTCCTTGGAATTTGGCATTGCCTTGCTGAGCGAAACGGAATGAAGGAAATCAGACAAACAACATGAGGTGGAGAGTTGGATCTGATGGCGTTTGAAACAATGTCCCCTTTGCTGGAACAATGCCGCCGCTCCCAATTTCCATCCCTCAGTATAGATCGCCACAATTCCCAGTCGTAGGAGTTTCTCAATCAATTCCCTGAATAAATCACAGCGTGTTTCAGCAGGGATTTCACTCGGCTGATGTCATCTATTTGCGAATAATTTCAAAATCTCTATTTTTAAACGCTGTTGAAACTTCGCTGGCCCGGTGGAGACGGAAAATGGTATAAAATCTCCAGGAATGTTCTGCCTCAGCATTTCATTCCGAGACATTACCGGTAGCTCAACGGGACACGTCGCTGGGCAGAGAAACATGTTGGAAAAAGCTTTTCAATATATAAGGACGTGCAGACAATCCTGTACGTGATCATTGCTGCCGATGGAATCCCTGTGAGTGTAAGCAAACAATTCACGTTTTAATAACTCCGAGTGTTAACTGGTGTTGACCTTATTCTGAACATGTTTACAAGTTCCCAACTGAAGATCGTTGTACAAGAATAGTGAAGAATGATCAATCCTCTCAGTGAAATATTTTGAATTAAACGCTGCTGTGACTTTTTTTTAATCTTCAGACGAGCCGAAACTAAAACCCTGTTTTTCTCCTCGCTGCTGCGGCCGGACCCACTGGAATGTTGTTCTTGCCTTCAGTGGGTACCTTGCCCGAGCGTTGTCCCCCAGTGCTCGGGACGGTGTGACTGGGAGAGGGGGGTTCACATTGTGAAGTTCACAGTGGCTGAATTATTGATCAGAGTGAACAGCCGCTCCTGTGGACACTGTGTCTCTCTGTGGAGCCTGTCTGTCACAGTCGGATTCCACATAGTGCTTGTGGGTCATTATTTTGGTCAATAATTGATCGATCTCCTGAACCAGTGGCCGCGGATCTACCGGCGTGTTTGCATGTTGTTACTGAACTGAACTCACTGTGGAATGAATCCATTAACGGAACCACTCTGCTGCCGGATTCCATGTTGTCCCTGCCTTCCCTCTGAAGCCTCCTCATCTCCATCAGATGCCGAGTTCCGGAGCCCTGGTTAAACCGGCCGGTCACGGTTAAGATTGTAGCGAAATCGGTCCCATCAGAGACTGTGAGCAGCAGCAGGGTTAACTATCGAAAGGACCATTGCGCCTAATGTAGCGGGCGGGTGGCTGCCTTGTTTCCTCCCCGTCCCCCCTTTACCCCGCCGCCCGTCGCCTTATGCTCTGCTCCCGAAGCAGCAGGCAGGTCGGGCACAGTCGGAGCCGTCTCTGACATGTTAAACTTGCAGCAGCCGCGCACCGACTCCTCCAACACTCCTGATCTTGGAGCTGAAAGTCGAGTCGTGTTCAGCCCCGGAGACCGTGTTGAGTAAATGCCCAGTGTCCGTTCCTTGTCCTTTTCCGCAGTGAGAATTTAGATGGCGATTGTGATCCTGTCCCGGGGAAAGTGCGGCCTCTCCACCTGCACCACTCGCTACCTGGTGGCCATGGCAGCGGCCGATCTCCTGGTCCTTTCACCGAGGTTAAATTTTGTTTTGGATCCGACATCATTACTTACTTTATTTGGAGTTTCCTGTCCATCTACCCTGTGTGCAATGTTATCGATGTTCAACGTTTGCAGCTACAAACTGTTCTGTCCTGGTTCACCGTCACTTTCACCTTTGATCGCTAATGTCGCCATTTGTTGCCAGAAACTGAAAACTAAATATTGCACCGGGAAAACTGCGGCTGCCGGTTCTGGCACACCGGATGTGTTTTCTGCTCAGTGTGTGAAAAACGTTCCCCGTACTTTCACAAGGAACCTTGTATATCATCGACAATGTTCCCGTGGGGCTGTGAGGTGCTGGACAGTTATTTTCACTGGACCCGCGGGTGGGTAGCATATTGCCTGGTTCGACAACGGTGTTTAACTCCGCTCCTCCCTTTCGCTGTAATCCTGCTGCTCACCGCTCTGACAGTCCGCCACATTTTAGTGGCCAGTTCGGGTCCTAAAGGGGGGCTGAGGGGTGAGAGCAAGGGGGAGAAGCACAGTGACTACCGAGATGGAGAGCAGGAGGAAGGTCTGTGGTTTTACTCTTCACCATCTCCAGCAGCTTCATCCTCCTGTGGCTGACGTATGTTGTAAACTTCGTCTATTATCAGATCACAGGAATTGGAAATTATGAGAATGATTCTCAATGGATCTTTAACAACGTCTCGTTTCTGCTGAGTAATCTCAGCTGCTGCACGAACACATTTTATTTACTCGCGACCCAGTCCAAGTTCAGGGCGCAGGTGAAGAGCGCGATGAAATAACCGCTCACCCTCAGGCTTCGCCTCATTAATAAATCCCACGCCCTACGCAATCCCTCCCAGAGGCCGCCGCAGTCTCTCCGTCTCCGGGCACCGCCCTGACCAATCAACCGCCGGAGCCATGAGGGAGGGAGTTGCTGTGCTAAAGTTGACTGGAAAGATGCCCCTAGCAGGGAATGACAAGTGGAACAACATTGGCAGTATTTCTGGGAATAATGCAGAAAGGTGCAGGCTCAGTTTCAGTCAAAGAGGAAGAAAGATTCTCAAGGGATGTGAGAACGGGTCGAGACCGGGCTGACAAGGGGAAGTCCGGGACATGTAAAAAATAAAGTACAAAGTAAGCAAAGATGAGCGGAAAGGCAAGAGGATTGTGAGGTTTAAAAGAGACACAGAAGATAACAAAAAAGGCAGATACTGGAGAAAAGATGAGGTACGAAGGTAAGCTAGCCAAGATATAAAGCAGGCTAGGAAAAGATTAATTCGGTACGTGAAGAGGAACACATTAGTTCAGACCAAGTTAGACCCTTGAAGCTGAAAAGGTTAAATTTTTATTTTGGAAACATGGAAATTGAGAAATTGAACAGGTACTTTTGGATCTCTTCACTAAGTAGGACGCAAACAATCTTCTTGATATAGTATGCCGGGGAGGTGGGGTGGGGGGGGGGGGAGAGGATCTGGGGTGACGGAGGAACTGAAGGGAAAATCCACATTGGCATGAAAATGGTGTTGGATTAGACTGATGGGACTGAAGTCTGATAAATCCCCAGTACCTGATGGTCTGCCTTCTTCTTTTTCTTTTTTGCGTTTCGTTCTTCATCTCTCTTCTTCAATCGTTTTAAATTTATTTTTAATTGTTTGCGCTCCAAGCTTTTACTTTTGTTTAAATGTCGTTTAGGGCTCCGGCCGTCCGTCGAGCTGGTGGAAGAGGGGAACGAGAAAGCGGGAGGGGAGGAGGAGAGGAGACGTTCGTTTTAATAACATTACATTGGTAGGGGAGAGCAACAAGGCGGTCGATCGCGGAATGGGTGGGTCTTACTCAAAGTGGGGGAGTGGGGAGGGAGAGGTGGATCTGCCCCAACATGGTATCACACCCCACCCTCCTGCCAATCCCCCCACCCACCATCCACTCTTTCTCTCTAACTCCTTTCTGACCACCTCTCCCTCTCTCTGTCTGTCTCACACTCCTCCCCTCCGCCCTTTCTCGCCCCTCTATCTCCCCACTCCTCTCTCTCTCTCACGATCCTCCTCCACACCTCTCACTATCACTCACTTCTTCCCACCTGCCGTCCTCTCTCTCCCTGTTAATCTCATTCCTCTCTCGCTATCTCATTTGAGGGGGAAGAGTGAGGGGAATGGGCGGAAGGATAGAAGGAGCGAAGGGGGGAGAGAGAGGGGAGAGGCGGGAGGGAGAAGGGGAGAGAGAATTGAGAGAGGCTGAGAAAAGAAAGGGAAAGAAGAGGGGGATTAAGTGAGATATGCGGAGAGAGAGAGGGGAGGAAAGTGGAGAGAGCGGTGTAGAGAAAGAGAGGCGATATAGGAAGGAGAAAGAGCGTTAGAGAATAAAGAGAGAGACTCATAGGGAGAGATGGGGAGAGAGAAACGGGGACAGAGAGGGGGAGAAAAGTGGGGAGAGAAACGGAGAAGAGAGAAGAGAGGGGGGAAGGAGAGAAAGGGGGGAGAGAGAGAGGGGAGAGAGAGTGGAAGAGAGAGGTGTAGTGAAAGGGGGAGAGAGAGTTGGAAGATGTGCGAGAGAGAGAGAGATAAGGGGGAGAGAGAGGGATGGAGAGACGGGGAGAAGAGAGTGGGGAGAGAGAGAGAGAGAGAAAAGAGAGAGAGAGAGAGGGGGGGGAGAGGGATAGAGAGAGGAGAGTGAGAGGGAGAGAGAAGGGGAGAAGAGCGGGAGGAAAGGAGAGTGATGGAGAGGGAAAGACCGGAATAAACGGGGGGAGAGAGAGACAGGAGAGAGTGAGTGGAGAGAGGGCGGCGGGGAGGGGAGGGGGAAGAGTGGGAGAGTGAAAATGGGAATGAGAGAGAGAGGGTGGAAGAGAAGAGAAGGGAGACAGGGGGCGAGAGAAAGAGGAGAGTGAGAATGAGAAGAGTGAGGGGAGAGAGATTGGGATAGAGAGAAGGGGCGATAGTGAGCGGGGAGAGAGAAAAGGTCTCGCACTCTTCTTCTGTGCATGTGGGGAGGAATCCGGGAGGGGAACTTACCGATTGGGGAGGGAGCGGTAGAGGGTCTGTCCACACCCATCCCACCTGCCCCCCTACCACCCACTCTCTCTCTCCCCCCCCCCTCTGTCTCGCTCACTCCTCCCATCTCTCCTCTGTCTCCTCTACCTTCCTCCCACTCTCTCTCATCCCCACTCTCTGTCTTCCCACCGTCTCTCTCTCCCCCTTCTCTCAATCCTCCCACCTCTCACTCTATCTCTCACTTCTCCAATCCCTCTCTCTCTCTCTCACTCTCTCCTCCAACCTAAAACTGTCTTTTGTATCCCTGCATCTCCCCTCGTTTCTCTCTGTCGTCTATCCTCATTTTACGGGGGGAAGAGGAGGGAGATGACAGAGGCGAGAAGGAATGAAGGAGGGGAGAGAGGGTGGGAGAGAGAGCGTAGAGAACAGGGGAGGGAGGAGGAAGAGGAGAGAGTGAGATGAGAGAGGGGGAGAGAGAGAGTTGGAGAGAGGAGAGATAAGGGGAGATAGAGATAGTGGTAAGAAGGGGGAAAGAGAGGTGGGCGACAGAGGAGGGGGAGGGAGAGGAAAGGAGAAAGAGAGGCAGGGAGAGGAGAGACGCGGAGGCAGAGAGAGACCGGGGACAGGAGGAGAGAGAGGGAAAGAGAAAGAAGGGAAGGGGGAGAAAGAGTCGGAGAGAGAGGGGTAGAAACAACGAAAGAGATAGTTATATATAGAGAGAGAAAGAGAGAGAGTCCCCCTCTCTTCTTTGCGCAGTGGGGAGATTCGGGAGGGGAGGGGGGAACCAACGAGAGCGGTCAATCGTGGAGGAGGGACTTACTGAAAGTGGGGGAGGGAGTGAGAGAGGGTGGTCTGTCCCCAAACATGGGATCACAACCAACCCTCTTCCCCATCCACCACCCACTCTTTCTCTCTAACTCCTCACACATCTCCCTCTCTCTGTCTGTCTCTCACTCCTCCCACCTCTCTCTCTCTCCTGTGACTCGTTCTCTCTCGCTCTCATTTTGAGCAGGAAGGGGGAGGGAAGGACAGAGGGAGAGGAGAGAGGGAGGTGAGAGAGAGAGGGAGGGAGAGAGGGCGAGAGAGGAGAGAGGGGGAGAGAGAGGGAGAGGTAGGGGGAGAGAGAGAGAGAGGGGGGGATAAAGTGGGGTGAGAGAGAGGCGGAGGGAGAAGGAGAAAGCGAGATGGGGAGAGAGGAGAGTCCGGAGAGAGAAAGAGAGAGACGCCGAGGGTGAGACGGGAGAGAGAGTGAGGGGAGAGAGAGAAGGGGAGAGAGAGGGAAGAGTAGAGAGAGGGGGAGAGAGAGAGTGGGGAGAGAGTGAGAGAGAGAGGGGGGAGAGAAGCGAGGAAAGAGGGAAAGACAGGAGAGAGAAACGGGGGAAGATGGGGACGGGGAGAGAGTGGAGAGTGGAGAGAGGGAGGCAGGGGAAGGGAGGGGTGAGAGTGAGTGGGGAATGTGAGAGGTGGTGAGAGAGATAGAAGGATTAGAGAGGGGGCAGAGAGAAGGGAGGGGAGCGAGAGGAGTGAGAGAGCCGGGCTCTCGCTTTTTTTCCCTGTTGCCAGCCGGTCAACGTTGACACCTTTTTTAGGTTGCCAAATGACAGTTTTTGGTGGTCAATTATGACGGTTTCATGACGCCGTGCGGATAATGCTGCCTCGGATGAAGTGCGTAGTTACCAGTCAGAATTTATGCACAATGAAGCCCAAATGTTGCCTAATTTCCTTGCTACCATAGATGCTGCCGCATCCGCTGAGTTTTTTCCAGCATTTTTTGTCTACATCACATATTATTTCTGCTTCAAATAACTCACAAACTAAACATATTCCACCAATCAAGACATGATATATACCACAATGACATGCAGCTAAATTATAAGACAATATCTCAAACTCTTTTTACACATTGCAATTAATGCAATTTCTATTAGTTCTTCATTCCACTTCCAAACAAAAACGTGAGTTGGATTATTCAGCAAATGATCCCCAATCCTGTGTCAATAAATCATGATGCATGCACCTACAGATGATGCAAGCATGTTTTCTGTGAAGAACTCAAAAATTACCACGACATGGCCATAGCATAGAAAAGGAGGGGAGCGAGAGGCGAGAGAGAGAGGGGAGAGAGATGGGGATGGAGTGAAGGGGCGAGAGTGAACGGGGAGAGAGAGATGGGAGAGAGAGGTAGGAGAGAGAATGGGGAGAGAGGGCAGAGCGAGAGAGAGAGAAGTGCCGGGGAGAGAGGAGAGTGCGAGAGACAGGGAGGGCCGAGAGAGAGGGTTGAGATAGAGGGGGAAGAGAGGGAGATAGATACGGCGAGAGACGGGGAGAGAGAGAGGAGAGAGAAGAGAGAGAGGTGGGAGAGAGATGGGGGAGAGAGATGGGGGATAGAGATCACTGGGAAAGAGAGGAAAGAGATGGGGAGAGAGACCGAGAGGGGGGAGATATATAGGAGAGAGAGTGGGAGGGAGAGAGAGAGAGAGGGTATGAGAGAGAGGTGGAAGAGAGAGAGGAGAAGAGAGAGAGGGAGAGAGAAGGGGGGGAGAGGAGAGAGAGAGAGAGAGAGAGAGAGAGAGAGAGAGAGAGAGAGAGGAGAGAGAGAGAGATAAAGCTGGGGCGGTTAGAAGAAAGGGGAGAGAAGGAGAGAAAAGAGTAGAGGAGTAGAGAGATGGACAGAGAAAGGGATGGGATGGGGAGAGGAGAGGTGAGAGAGAGGGGGGAGAGAGGTAGAGAGAGGGGAGAGGGAGAGGTTGAGGTGAGAGGAGCGATGATAATGAAAGGTGAAAGAGAGGGACGTGGAAGCTGAGGGAGAGAGCGGGGAGAGAGGCGGTGAGAGGGGATAGGGACATGAGAGATGAGAGAGATAAATGGAGATAGAGAGGACATGAGATAGAGAGGGAGAGAGGATGGAGAGATGAATGAAGTGTGAGAGAGAGACGGTGTGGAGAGAGAGGGGAAATAGAGAGTGGGTTGGGACGGGTTGAGAGAGGAGGAGTAAGACGGAAGGAGAGGGTTTGAGGTTGAGATGGGGAGAGAGAGAGAGGGGTAGATCGGGAGTGAGAGACGGGAATAGAAAGCGTTGATAGGGGCCGAGAGCGGAGGAGGGGGAGAGAGAGAAGGGGAGAAAGAGAGAGGGGGAAGGGAAGAAAGGGGGAGAGAGGGAGAAAGGGGAGATAGAGTGAGGGCAGAGAGAAGGGACATAATGATGGGGAGAGAGAAGGGGAGAGAGGAGAGAGGAGGAGTAGTAGAGGGAGGAGGTGAGCAGTGAGATGCTGAGAGGAAGAGAGAAAGGTGAGAAAGAGGCGATAGAGGGGAGACGGGGTGAGAGAGAGTGAGAGTAGAGAGAAGGGAGAAAGATGAGTGGTGAGAGAGAAGGGAGAAGAGAGGGAGTGGGAGAGAGAGGTGAGAGAGAGGGAGGGAGGGAGGGTAGAGAGGGGAGAGGGAGTGGGAAGAAGAGAGAACGAGGAAGGAGAGGGCGGAGAGAGAGGGAGAGTGACGCGGGTGGACGAGAGATGGAAGATAAAGAAACACGGAGGGAGAAAGAGACTGGGAGAGAGAGGGGGAAGTAGCAGATGGGAAGAGATGGTGAGAGGAAACGGATAGAGGGGGGGGATTGATTGCCGCTGAAGATGAGATGAAAATGAAAAAAGTATTATTGGCCAAGTATTCACACTACAAGGAATTGTATGGTGCTCCCGCCGCGCAAGTGTGACAGACATGACAGAGAGATAGAGATGGGATGAGAGAGAGATGAGGGAGAGGGGAGCATGAGTCAGTGGGTGTTGTTTGTGACAGAGTGTGTATGGGGGGGGGAGGGTGTAGACGACGGAGACAGTGAGAGAGGGTTGAGTTGTGATGATGGGGGGGGGGGTGTTGTGGTGTGGGTGTGTGTATATAGAGAGAGTGTAGAGAGGTGTGTGTGTGGGGGGGTGGTGGTGGAGTGTATAGAGTGAGTGTGTTGTGTGTATGTTGCGTGTGAGTGTGTGTGTAGTGTGGACCGAGACAGTGAGTGTGTGAGTTTGAGGGGGACAGAGGGGAGGTGACGGTGACGGCGCTGTCCGCTGCTCCTTTGTTCATTCATCCAATGGGAGAAGAGGGGGCGGGACGGGGAGGGGAGCGGCGGGTGACTGACGTCTGTCGCCTCCAATCAGGCAGCAGAGGATCGGTGATGGACGTCATCGTCTTCATTCAATGGCAGAACAAGGCGGAACTGACGTCATTCTGACCGAATCACGGGCCGCGGGGGCAGAGGCCTGGGTGATTGACTCCCGTTGTCTCCAATCAGGGGGCGGCAGGAAGTGGATGGAGGCGGGACGTGCCCGTATTTGAGAGGCGGCCGGAAGTGGAGAGAGCGGCAATGGCGGGGAAGACCTTGGAGCCGCTGACGGAGCCGCTCAGTTCACAGGCGGCCGCCTCCACCCGGTGAGTGTAGAGCGAGAGGGCGAGCCCAGCCCGCCGCCGCCGCCCCTTCTCCTCCTCCTTTCCTACTCCAGCGAGCGGCGGAATCGTCACAAACGCCGTCGCCGTTGCAAGCGGGGGGAGGTGGGGGGGGGGGGGGGGGGGGGGGGGGGGGGGGGGGGGGGGGGGGGGGGGTGGTGGGGGGGGGGGGGGTGGGGGGGGGGGGTGGTGGGTATCGCCCATCTTGGGTTACGAGGGCCCTGCGTCGTCGTGACGTCATCGCGTCGTCTTCCGCCCATTGGGTTGGCCGGTTACGTCACCGCCCGCTCGATTGGCCGTCGCCGCGCAGCGCCGCCTGAGGTGACGTCACGCTAGGGCGGGTCGGCCTACCATTGGCTCCTCCCTGCTCGCAAATTGCCCCGCTGGGAGTTGTAGTCTTTCCCAATGTATGTTGTGATTTGTGGCCTGAGATCTCCCAGAGTGGAGAGCATGAAATTCCCTCAAGAATGTCCTTCCTCAGATTTGGAGACCCAAAACTGCACCAGTGCTCCAGGTGTTTGGCCTCACCAGGGCCCGGTACAATTGCAGAAGGACCTCTTTGCTCCCCAGACTCAACTCCTCTTGTTATAAGGGGGGTTGCTCCATAAGGTTCATCGGGTCATAAGGCGTGAGTCAGCGCAGCTCAATGTGTGGAGGACCATGCAGATTCCGGCATACACTGTTAATGCACTGAACGCCTACTTTCTTACTCGTTAAAAACCGCTGAAAGGTCATTTTTTGCGCTTGTAAATAATTGTGGTAAATCGGGGTAAAGCGAGTGAGAGACATTTAACCTAGTTTTCAGAATTCCAAACGTGAGGAGAAATTAATGGTAGGAGAGAAGCTAAATTGGTAGGCAATGTTACAAATTTTGCGAGATTTTTTAAATCAAGTTGCATTTATCCCATCAGATGAAAGCACAAAATAAGTTTAATTTGACACCAATTCACTTTCATATGTTCAGTAGTTATAAAAATTATGGGCATTTTCATACTATTTGGAAATTAGTCCAACTTGTTCCCATTGCCTTTCCATTGACTTAACGTACAAAAGCTGTGATCTAGGACAGTCAAAAGCCCATAATCTTTCATAAAAATTAAGAGAACGCAATGAAATGTTCAGTTATTATAGATTGAAGAATTCTGTAAACAAATGTGAAACAGTATTACCTTGGATGACCTAAAATTAAAGTATAAATTAGTTATGTTTATCTAATTGTAGCTAATTACAAAATTAACTTAGGTAGATCTAAACATCTATCAATTTCTTAAGAAATGATAAACATTTTAAATTGCCCTGATGGTGTCCAAATAACATTCACACAATAATCCACAATCTAACATGATTTTTAAATCTCATTTTCATGAATTTATAGGCCAAATGGAAGGAATTTAGTGTTTAATACCTGTAAATTAATGGCCATTTAAATCAACTTGCGAGTGGGTTTGATAGTGGAACGCGGTGGATTGGGAACGTTTTTGCGGTTTTGCGGTGAATTTAATCCACAGTCGGCAAGGAAAATACAGGCGGTTAATATATTTTTTTTGTCCCCTTTTCGCAACATGAAAATTTGATTAAAGGCTTCCTAAAAACCAAGTTTTCATGTAAAAATAAACTGTAGCTTCTTTTATCGCCTACGGTTAGGTCCGTTCTGCTGTCAGGGTTCACAGCTTTAGAAGATGATTTTTAAACTACTCGAGTTAATAAATAATCTAGCGTAGTTTAAAAATAGCTTCATGAATGAAATGTCGGAGCGATTTCACTTTAGCGACGAAATCGCCCGACATGGATCGATTTGAACTGTCTGGGGAAAAACAGCATTTTAAACCCGCCCCCCTCTGAAAGGCGCCAAAGTCATGCACACGGGAAGTGGCAGAACTGCAGCGCTGCTAAAGGTAGGTATTGTAACATACCTATAAATTGATAATTAGAAAAATCTCCAGACGCACGAGTGGTGTGTGGAAAAGTACGTTTTCTAACATTATGCTATTGAGATGTATATTTTGACAAATAATAAAATGTCTTGACAGCATAAACACCCACTCCCTTTCAACAGGATATTGTCAATTTGCTGAGGTTGATTATATCCAATTAACAGCTAACAATTATGCCATTCCTTGGCTTGTATCTGAATAAAATGCAATTCAAAACCCTCGAACATTTTGCGATTTTTAAATGATAATTTTGCTTCAGAAGCATATTCTTTTTGTATGTAAAAACCCACTTCAGAACCTTTGGCGATTTTAACATTTTACAGCCAGATTTATCACTTCAGAAACTTTTTAGATACCAAAGGAATCAAGAAAAAACACCAATAATGCCTTACTGTTGATGAAATGCAGTGAGCAAAAGCGATAATTCCCAATATTTTCTATCTTGATATTTGCACGGCCAATGTTCGCCAACCATTTTAGATGCTGTTGTCCCTTCAGCTGTCGCTTCTGTATACTGTACTTTCTCCTCTCTTTTGGAATTCTGAAGTAGGATAAATGTCTCTCACGCTTACCCCGATTTTCATAATTATTTACAGCGCAAAAATTAACCATTTTGGCGGTTTTTAACAGGCCCACTACACTGGAAACGATGGTAAGTGCTTACCTGCAGTTCATCGCGTGTACTCCAGTTGGCGTTGCGTAGCAACAGTACGGGTCATGGGTCGTGACCTCGACTGCCGTGTAACCTCCCTATAATGGCCAACATGACATTTGCTTTCTTCACTGCCTGCTGTACCTGCATGCTTACTTTCATAGACTGATGAACAAGGACCCACAGAACCCATTGTACTTCCCCTTTTCCCAACTTGACACCATTTAGATAATAATCTGCCTTCCTGTTTTAGACAGCAAAGTGGATAACCTCGCATTTATCCACATTGAACTGCAACTTCCATGCCTCTGCCCACTCACCCAATCTGTCCAAGTGACCCTGCACTCTCATAGCATTCTCATCACAGTTCACACTGCCACAGCGTTTGTGTAATCTGCAAATTTGCTAATGTTACTTTGAATCCCTTCAGCTAAATCATTGATGTATATTTTAAACTGCTGCGGTCCCAGCACCGAGCCTTGTGGTACCCCACTAGTCACCACCTGCCATTCTGAAAGGGACCCGTTAATCTCTGCTCTTTGTTTCATGTCTGCTGCTCAATTTTATATCCATGTCAATGTATATTGTAAATAGCTAGCATTAGGTCAATGAGGAAGGGTGAGATACATCAGGAGATGGTTGGAGCAGGTACCTCAGGAGCAAGGATAGATCCTCATTTCTCTCTCTCTCTGCCTATATCTCTGTCCCTCTCTCTGTCCCCCTCTCTGTCCCCCTCTCTGTCCCCCTCTCTGTCCCCCTCTCTGTCTCTATCTCTGCCTCTCTCTCTGTCTCTCTCTCTGTGTCTCGCCCTGTGTCTGTCTGTCTGTCTCTCTCTCTCTCTCTCTCTCTCCTCTCTCTCTCTCTCTCTCTCTCTCTTTCTCCCTCTATTATCTCTCTGTCTCTCTCTCTCTCTGCGTGCCTTTCTATGTTTCCGTCCTCTCTCTCTCTCTGTCCTCTCTCTCTGTCTCTCTCTCTGCCTCTCTCTGTGTCTGTCTCTGTCTCCGTCTTTCCCCCCCCTCCTCTCTCTCTCTCTCTCTCTCTCTCTCTCTCTGTCTCTCTCTCTGTCCCTCTCTCTCTGTCTCTCTCTCTCTCTCTGTTCTCCTTGTGTCTCTCTGTCTCTGTCTCTCGCTCTCTATGTCTCTCTCTGTCTTTGTCTCTCTCTGTCTCTGTCTCTGTCTCTCTCTCTCTCTGTCTCTGGCTCTCTCTCTCTCACTCTCTCCCTGTCTCTCTCTCTCTCACTCTCTCCCTGTCTCTCTCTCTCTCCCTTTCTCTCTATCTCGTCTCTCTCTCTCTCTCTTTCTCTCTACGTTTCCCTCTCTGTCTCTCTGTCTCTCTGTCTCTCTGTCTCCCTGTCTCTGTCTCTCTGTCTCTGTCTCTCTGTCTCTCTCTGTGTCTCTCTATGTCTCTGTCTCTCTCTCTCTCTGGCTCTCTCTGACTCTCTCTGACTGTCTCTCTCTGTCACTCTGTCTCTCTCTCTGTCTCTGTCTCCGTATCTCTCTCTCTATGTCTCTTTCTCTCTCTCTCTCTCACTCTCTCTTTCAGGTAGCTACATCACTACTATCGGAGTGGATTGCAAGATTCAGACGGTCGATGTTAATGCGGAGAAGGTGAAGCTGCAGATCTGGGAAACCGCTGGGCAAGAACGATTCCGTACAATCACGTCTACGTAAGTTAAATCCCCCTCTCCCTTTATTTGTCACATACACATAGAAACATAGAAACATAGAAATTAGGTGCAGGAGTAGGCCATTCAGCCCTTCGAGCCTGCACCGCCATTCAATATGATCATGGCTGATCACCCAACTCAGTATCCCGTACCTGCCTTCTCTCCATACCCTCTGATCCCCTTAGCCACAAGGGCCACATCCAACTCACTCTTAAATATAGCCAATGAACTGGCCTCAACTACCCTCTGTGGCAGAGAGTTCCAGAGACTCACCACTCTCTGTGTGAAAAAAGTTTTTCTCATCTCGGTCTTAAAGGATTTCCCCCTTATCCTTAAGCTGTGACCCCTTGTCCTGGACTTCCCCAACATCGGGAATAATCTTCCTGCATCTAGCCTGTCCAACCCCTTAAGAATTTTGTAAGTTTCTATAAGATCCCCTCTTAATCTCCTAAATTCCAGAGAGTATAAACCGAGTCTATCCAGTCTTTCTTCATAAGACAGTCCTGACATCCCAGGAATCAGTCTGGTGAACCTTCTCTGCACTCCCTCTATGGCAATTACACATACAGGATGTACAGTGAAATGAAAGTGGCAATGCCTGCAGGATTCCCCTTCCTTCCCCCCCCCCTCCCCCCTCTCCCCCTCTCTCTCCCGCCTCTCTCTACCCCATCTCTCCCCCTCTCTCCCCCCTCCCTCTGCCTCTTAGTCTCCCCCCTCCCGGTCCCTCGACCCTCTCCCTTCCCCCTCTCTCTCCTCCCCCCTCTCTCTCTCCACCCTCTCTCTCCTGACTCTCGCTCATGAGTGATAGGAACAGAATTAGGCCATTCGGCCCATCGAGTCTACGCCATTCAATAATGGCTGATCTACCTCTCCCTCCTGACCCAATTCTCCTGCGTTCTCCCAATAACCCCTGACACCCGTACTAATCAACAATCTATCTATCTCTGCCTGAAAAATACCCACTGAATTGTGGCCTCCACCGCTGTCTGTGGCAATGAATCTGTGACAGATTCACCACCCTCTGGCTAAAGAAATTCCTCCTCATCTCCTTCCTAAAGGAACGTCCTTTAATTCTGAGGCTGTGCACTCTGGGTCTAGACTCTCCCACTAGTGGAAACATCCTCTCCACATCCACTCTATCCGGGCCTTTCACTGTGCACTAAGGTTTCCATGAGCTCCCCGCCGTTCTTCTAAACTCCAGCGAGTACAGGTCCAGCGCCGACAAACGCTCATCGTACGTTAACCCACTGTAAGTTAACCTGTGATCTGTTGGCGTGAACCTCCTCTGGACCTTCTCCAAAGCTGGCACATCCTTCCTCAGATATGGGGCCCAAAATTGCTCACAATTACTCCGAATGCGGCCGGACCAGCACCTTATAGAGCCTCAGAATTACATCCCTGCTTTTGTAAACAAGTAACATTAGCAAATTTGCAGATGACACAAAGCTAGGTGTCAGTGTGAACTGTGAGGAGGATGCTATGAGAATGCAGGGTGCCTTGGACAGGTTGGGTGGGTGAGCAGATGCATGACAGATGGAGTTTAATATGGATAAATGTGAAGTTATCCACTTTGGCAGCAAAACCAGGTAGGCAGATTACTATCTGAATGGTGTCACGTTGAGAAAAGGGGGAAGTACAACGGGATCTGGGGGGGCTTGTTCATCAGTTAATGAAAGTAAGCTTGTAGGTCCAGCAGGCAGTGGAGAAATCGAATGGCATGTTGGCCTTCATAACATGAGGAGTTGAATATAGGAGCAAAGAGGTCCTTCTGCAGTATTGTGCTCAGCTTTGGTCTCCAAATTTGAGGAAGGACATTCTTGCTAATGAGGGAGTCCAGCGTAGGTTCACAAGGTTAATTCCCGGGATGGCGGGACTGCCATATGTTGCTAGAATGGAACGGCTGGGCTTGTATAATCTTGAATTTAGAAGGATGAGAGGGAATCTTATTGAAACATAAGATTATTAAGGGTTTGGATACTCTAGAAGCAGGAAACATGTTTCCGATGTTGGGGGAGTCCAGAACCTGGGGTGACACAGTTTAAGAATAAGTGGTCGGCCATTGTGAAACACCATTCCACCAAGAGAGTTGTGAGTCTGTGGAATTCTGTGCCTCTTGATACTTTCAAGAGAGAGCCTGATAGAGCTCTTAAAGATAGCGGAGTTATGTGATATGGGGAGAAGGCAGGAATGGGATACTGATTGTGGATGATCAGCCATGATCACAGTGAATGGCGGTGCTGGCTCAAAGGGCCGAATAGCCTACTCCTCCACCTGTTGTCTATTGTATATTGACTTGCAAATTAACTTTGTTGGAAGTTCTCCCCCTCACCCTCTCCCTCACCCGCTTCCTCCTCTCCCTCCCCACAATAGAAAGCATTTTTTCGGGATGAATTGCAGAGAGTTGTGTAGGAAGGAACTGCAGATGCCTGACCTGCTGAGTTACTCCAGCACTTTGTACCTGTCCACGTTCTCCAGCGATGCTGCATGTCCCGCTGAGTTACTCCAGCACTTTGTACCTGCCCACGTTCTCCTGAGATGCCGCTTGACCCGCTGATTTACTCCAGCATTTTGTGTCTATCTTCAGTTTTAAAACAGCATCTGAAGTTTCTTCCCACACACTTAGAAATATAGAAAATATGCGCAGGAGTAGGCCATTCGGCCCTTTGAGCCAGCACCTCAATTCAATATGATCACGGCTGATCATCCACAATCAGTACCCTGTTCCTGCTTTCTCCCCATATCCCTTCTCATCCTTCTAAATTCCAGTGAATACAAGCCGAGTCGACCAATTCTTTCATCATATGTAGTTTAGTTTATTGTCTTTTTTATTTTTAGAAAGAGATAGCAAAAGAAATAAAGGACAGAGATGAGCAGCTAAAAAGATTGAAAAAAAAGGAGAAAGTAGAGAAAAGAGTGATTAGGAGAGATCTACCTATTTCGTATTTTTGCCCATCCGGCACCCGGTTCTAAACCATTTCATTTCTAAGGTTATGTTATGTTGCACCATCTACTTGTAAAAAGTTGATAAAAGGGGACTAAGTCTTTAAGAATTGGTCTACTTTGCCTAGTAGGAGGAATCTAATTTCTTCAAGATGTAGCGTTTCCGACATATTTGAAATTCACATTTTGAATGTTGGCGTGGTTGCTTTTTTTCCAAAATTTGAATATAAGTTTTTTTGCTGTTATTAAACTGTAATTAAGAAAAGCTTCTTGGAATATAGTTTGTTTACTTCCCTCTTCCATTGATCCAAAGATAATCAGTTCTGTATTGGGGTTCAATTTTGTGTTAAATAGTTTTGTAAAAATTCCAAAAATGTCATTCCAAATTATGGAATTTGAAGATATTTGAAATATTGATTACTTTTCAAATTATATTTTAGTTGTAATTGTTGGAATGATAAAAGTTTTCCCATTTCATACATATCTCCCATTGTTTTAATTCATATTCTTTCCCATTGATTAAACGTTTTATCAATAATTGATGGTTTGAATGAGGGATTATTAGTTATTGGAGAAAGAAGTGATAGTTAGCTTGATTTTAAAGTTAATTTTATTTGTTTCCAAATTCGTATTATACTGTGAATAATTGGATTTTTCTTATATATTATATTGTTCATTTTCATCGGGGAAAGAAGGAGTGCTCCTATGTTACAAGGGGAACAATCCTCTTTCTCCATTCTTATCCAATCTACCTGTTGGGCAGAACTGTCCAACCAGTAGATTATATTTTTAATATTCACTGCCCAATAGCAATACAATAAGTTAAGGGAGTGTCAGTCCCCCTGATTCCTTAGATTTACACAAGTGTTTTCTTTGAATTATTTGTGATTTATAATCCCATATGAAGTTTGTAATATCAGAATCTAGTTTTTTAAAGAATTTTTTTGGTAAATATATTGGTACTGATTGAAATAGGTACAGTATTTGTAGTAAGAAGATCATTTTATCGCATTTATTATGCTTATTAAGAACATCGGCAGTGTTTTCCAAAATTTAATCAACCACTTTAATTTAGTTAATAAAGGCATATAGTTTGCATTAAGTAGTAATTTATATTTCCTAGTAATTTGGATGCCCAAATACTTATTTTTTTCTGTTGCAATTCTAAAAGGGAATTTCAACAGATGTGTCGGCTCTTGAGGTTTTATCGTCATAATTTTGTTTTTGTTCCAGTTTATTCTATATCCTGAAAAAGAACACAAATTCCTCTATTAAATTTAGTATATTTGGTATGCTAATTTGCGAATTTGTAATATATAATAATATGTCGTCTGCATATAATGAGATTTTATTATTTGAGTGTTTGGTATTATATCCATGAATATTCGGATGACTTCTTATACTTTCTGCTAAAGGCTCTATCACTAGTGCAAATAGCAGGGGCGATAATGCGCACCCCTGCCTATTGCCCCTTGCTAATTGGAATTTCGGGGATAATATATTATTAGTCAGTATTCTAGCCGTCGGCTTATCGTATAATAATTTTACCCATGAGATAAAGTTATCTCCCATGTTAAATTTTTGCAATACTTTGAATAAATATTCCCATGCTACTTGTTCAAAAGCTTTTTCTGCATCCAATGAAATAATTGCTAGGTCTTCATCAGTATTATGTGAGTACATGATATTAACAGCCGTATCAAATTGTTAAATGAGTATCTCTTTGGTATATACCCTGTTTGGTCCGGGTTTATTATTTTGCCAACATATTTATTCAATCTTCTCGCTAGGGTCTTTGCTAATATTTTTTGATCTGTATTTAAAAGTGCTATGGCTCTATATGAGCCTGGGTCTTCTAGATCTTTATCCTTTTTAGGTATAAGTATAATTGTTGATTCAGTTAGTGTTTCAGGTAATTTATTTTCTTTAAAAGCGTGTATATATAAATCTTGCAGGCGTGGAGAAATTATCTCGTAGAATCATTTATAGAATTCATTACTAAAGCCATCTGGTCCTGGCGTTTTGCCATTCTTCAACAAATTTATTGTTTCTTCTATTTCCTGAAGTGTAATCTGAGCTCCTAATCCCTCTTGTTCCACCATATTTAATTTTGGAAGATTACAATTGTCTAAGAAATTTGTAATTTGAGTATTATTTGCAGAGGTTTCCGATGTATATACATTTTGATAAAATTGAGCAAATCTTTTATTAATATCTTTAGGTAGTGTTAGTAATTCCCTTTGTCTGATTTAATTTTAGTAATTGTATTTTCTGTTTCCCGTTTTTTCAGTTGGCGTGCTTAGAGTTTATGTGGTTTATCACTAAATTCGAAAAGTTCTTGTTTTGTAATTTGAAATAATCTTATTATTCTGGCCGATAAAATGTTATTTAATTTATATTTTAGCATTGTTATCTTATTATGTTTATCTATATTTGGTTCTTTGGCATTTTCTAAATCTAGTTGTCTAATTTCTTGTTCTAACTGCAATTGTTCAGTGTTATTCTTTTTATTTTGGAAAGCTTGATATGAAATTATAGTTCCTCTAACAAATGCCTTAAAAGTTTCCCATAATAAGGAAGGTGAAGTGTCTGGTGCGTCATTTGTCTCAAAGAAGAATATCATCTGCTATTTTAAATATGTGTAATCTTGTGATTTGTTTAAGATTTGGGGGTTAAACCTCCAGAATGATTTTTTATCAGGCATTCCTTCTAATTTTAAAGAAAAAGTTAACAGGGAATGATCAGAAATAATACTATTATGATATTTGGAATTATATGTATATGGAATTAATTTCGTGCCCACTAAGAAATAATCAATACGTGAATATGTTTTATGTACCGTTGAATAAAATGAATATTTCCTACCAACTGGGTTAGCGATCCTCGATAAACCTGTTATGTTGGTATTTTTCATGTATGTCTTTAGGAGTTCACTAGTTTTAGATGTTATGTTATTTTTTTTGTTTTGCTGATTTATCCATATATGGATATAAAACACAATTCAAATCTCCCCCTATTATCACATTTTGATAGTTAAGTTCTGAAATTGTATCCAGAATTTTACTGAAGAATTGGGGGTTGTCAAAATTAGGTGCATAAATATTTATCAAAGTAAGTGGAGTAGAATGAATTTCTCCCGTGACTATGACGTACCTCCCCTCTTTATCTGAAGAGTTTGCCCAATCCAATTTGCCTTCAGTCTTATCTGTGTTCGATATTTCAGATGGGTTTCTTGTAAAAAAAAATGATGTCACTGTTGAGAGCTTTTAATTGGGCAAAGGTCTTACCCCTTTTAATTGGTTAATTAGCGCCCCTTATATTCCAGCTACAGAACGTGATTCCTCCAGTTTTCTTTTGTTTATCATCTTGCAATATGGATCATGTTAATACCTTTACTCCATATGGTGCAACCAAAAACCTCATAACTCTCGGTGAAGGATGGTCATCCCAGCTGTTAAGTTTTGTTAGCATCTCCCCTTCAGAATAGACCTTGAAAAAGACCAGAAAGTGTAAAGTCGTGAAAAGATAATTAACAAACAAAAAGTGATATTATAATATCCAAAAATAAAGATATTATAATTAAAAACAAACCACCAACAGGTGGTAGAAAAATTCTTGTTGACTTCCATAGAATAGATGTTTTTATATGTTTCGCTCTGCCCCCTTGACCAATTATTATTCATTGGAAGAGAGAGCGATACAAAGTTAAAAAATATATAGATATAAAATACATTTCTAATCTATCTATTGCAGTGTGTCTTCAGAGAGGAAAAACAGAATAAAAAAGAGTTTCCAACATTAAGTATATACTTAGATATAACAGTAATTATGTTAGTTATATATCCATATCTACCAATATGCCAAAAACTATTACAATTAAGTCTCAAACTTTTGTTTCAGACAACAGCAGCTTCCAAGGGGTTAACCAGATTCAGACCCTTGGATAACTTCCAAGTATCTGAGTCTCCCCCCCCCCTTTACGCACAATTTAGACTAGATCTACTATATCCATAAAATTTGTTGGTATATTATTAATACTTATCAATCATATTTAACTCGTTATTCTTATATTTAGCAAGTAATTAACATCATGAAATAAACATCAGCCATTATTACGCTGTACCTTAATGTTACACAATTTTATTAGATATACTTTATGTTAGTATGTAATTGTGTGTTTCCTAAATCATACATTTCTATATACAAGTTCATTGATAATATTTTTCCATATTCTTAAATTCCATTTATTTTTTTGTTATTTGTCCCACCACAGTTTTTCTTCTTTTCCAATCCTTTGTTGAAGTGAAACATAAAATCCGACCTTGAGTTAACATTCCAAAGATAAAATTTCTAGACAACGCCTCGAGGAAAATTCGCCATCTTAGCCAGAGCAGTCTTTTTTGTATGTTAAAAAAAATGAAACACTGTCCTTTCTTCGCCGCTTCTCCTCTGTATTCTTGTGGGAGACCGACTCCTGATGATCAGTAGACCTCCTGTGTGATACTTTGTGCATATTTAAATGCCTCTCCTGGATCGTGAATGCACGTTCAACAAAGTTATAAGTAATTCTCAATTTCGCGGGATATACTATCCCATATCTTACTCCCGAAACCTCTTTCAGTAGCCTTCTCATCTTTGTAAACTTGTCCCTCGTTTCCACGACTTCAGCTGGAAAATCACGGAAGAATCTTAGTTTGTCTTCTCCAAACATCAAATTCACTCCATATGGAATCTGTTTCATAATTCTTTCCAGGGTTGAAATGTCATAGCATTTCAGAATAATCTGTCTTGGGGGGGGGGGGGGGGGCAGTTGGGCTTGCTTGAGCCTTACGTCGGACCCGGTGAGCCATATCTATTCTCGGGGCTTCAGGCAGTTTAAGTACTTGCTTGAGTAAGTTGGCAGCAAACTCCTGAAGGTTTTGTCCACTCTCCTTTCCTTCTTTTACTCCAATTGTTCATAAGCTCTGCCTCCTCGATCTTGCTTCCACGTCCATACATTTATTCTTCATTTTAGCAAGTTCCCTCCCAGTGCTTTCTTGTTCCTTTTTTAGTCTCTTTATCTCCTTAGTCATCGCGGTTATCGTATTATCCATTCCTTCCATAGCCGCATGAGTAGACTTAAGCATTGCATCCAGCTTTTTAATACAGTCCTTATCAACCTGCTTATTTTTTTTGATTAAATCCTCCTCAATCTCGAACACACGTTTGGTTAAGTCATCAATTTTCCCCATCAGCTTATCGTTACCTTGTTTCATCTTTTCAGAGAGGCTTTTGTCCAGCGCGACATTCCCCTCTCGTATCACTTTAGAAATAATTTCAGTGACTGAAACTGATACTGACTTTCCTGATGTTCGATTTGTTCCCTTTGTTCCTCCATTGAAGTCATTTCTGTGGAAGGATTTCGAGAGTCAGCTTCTTCTTCTGAGCTTCCAGCTGATATTTGAGGGGATTGAGGAGTCTTTCCAGGTATTTTCAAGTATGCTCTTGTAGCAGGTCTTGCAACAGGTTTGGCAGGCTTCTGGCGAGGTTTCCCTTTTTTCATTTAAAACTGCCGTTATTCTCCGTTATCAGCAGGATTTCTGATAACACACAATTAAATAACAGCTCTGGTAGTTATTTTAGAACTCCCCCGTCTTCCAACTCGTATTTTAGCACATTAAAACATTCTTCGAGAGCAGAGCAAAACAGCAGCATCTCTCAACCCACCATTGACGCCACCGGAAGTCCAATCTTCTAAATTCTAGCGAGTACAAGCCGAGTCTATCCAGTCTTTCTTCATATGAAAGTCCCGACATCCAATGAATCAATCTGGTGAACCTTATCTGTACTCCCTCTATGACAAGAATGTATTTCATCAGATTTGGAGACCAAAACTATATGCAATACTCCAGGTGTGTTCTCACCAATACCCTGTACAACTGCAGTAGAACTCCCTGCTCCTATACTCAAATCCTTTTGCTATGAATGCTAACATACCATTTGCTTTCTTCACTGCCTGCTGCACCTGCATGCCTACTTTCAATGACTGGTGTGCCATGACACCCAGGTCTCGTTGCATCTCCCCTTTTCCCAATCTGCCACCATTCAGATAATAGTCTCCTTTCTGTTTTTGCCACCAAAGTGGATAACCGCACATTTATCCACATTATACTGCATCTGCCATGCATATGCCCATTCACTGAGCCTATCCAAGTCACGTTGCAGCCTCCTTGCATCCTCCTCACACCTAACACTGCCCCCCAGCTTCGTGTCATCCGCAAACCTGGAGATGTTGCATTCAATTCCCTTGTCCAAATCATTAATATATATATTGTAAATAGCTGGGGTCCCAGCACTGAGCCTTGCGGTACCCCACTAGTTACTGCCTGCCATTTCAAAAAGGACCTGTTTACTCCTACCCGTTGCTTCCTGTCTGCCAGCCAGTTCTCTATCCACATCAATACTGAACCCCCAATACCGTGTGCTTTAAGTTTGTATACTAAGCTCTTATGTGGGACCTTGTCGAAAGCCTTCTGAAAGTCCAGATATAACACATCCACTGGTTCTCCCTTATGCACTCTACTAGTTACATCCTCGAAAAAATCTATAAGATTCGTCAGACATGATTTACCTTTCATAAATCCATGCTGACTTTGTCCAATGATTTCACCACTTTCCAGATGTGCTGCTATCACATCTTTAATAACAGACTCTAGCATTTCCCCCACTACCGATGTTAGACTAACTGGTCTGTAATTCCCCGTTTTCTCTCCCCCTTACTTTTTAAAAAGTGGGGCTACATTAGCTACCATCCAATCCTCAGGAACTACTCCAGAATCTAAAGAGTTTTGAAAAATTATCACTAATGCGTCCACCATTTCTGGCGTCACTTCCTTAAGTACTCTTGGATACAGCCTATCTGGCCCTGGGGATTTATCGGCCTTTAATCCATTCAATTTACCCAACACAATATTATATAATTATACAATATATATAATTTATTGTTAGTGGGGAAACTGCTTGAGTCAGATATTAAAGATGGGATAGCAGTACATTTGGAAAGTGGTGAAATCATTGGACAAAGTCTGTATAAGTCAGTCAAAAAAGTTTAAGTATACAAACCTAAAGCACACGGTATTGGGGGTTCAGTATTGATGTGGATAGAGAACTGGCTGGCAGACAGGAAGCAAAGGGTAGGAGTAAACGGGTCCTTTTCAGAATGGCAGGCAGTGACTAGTGGGGTACGACAAGGCTCAGAGCTGGGACCCCAGCTATTTACAATACATATTAATGGTTTGGAAGAGGGAATTGAATGCAACATCTCCAAGTTTGCGGATGAAGCTACGATGGGGGTAGTGTTAGGTGTGAGGAGGATGCTAGGAGGCTGCAAGCTGACTTGGATAGGCTTGGTGAGTGGGCAAATGCATGGCAGGTTTAGAAGACTGAGGGGGGGTCGTATAGAAACATAAAATATTCTTAAGGGGTTGGATAGGCGACATGCAGGAAGATTGTTCCCGATGTTGGGGAGGTTCAGAACAAGGGGTCACAGTCTAAGGATCAGGGGGAATTCCTTTAGGATTGAGATGAGGAAAACATTTTTCACACAGAGAGTGGTGAGTCTCTGGAATTCTCCGCCACAGAAGGTAGTTGAGGCCAGTTCATTGGCTATGTTTAAGAGGGAGTTAGATGTGGCCCTTGTGGCTAAAGGGATCAGGGGGTATGGAGAGAAGGCATATACAGGATACTGAGTTGGATGATCAGCCATGATCATTTTGAATGGCGGTGCAGGCTCGAAGGGCCGAATGGCCTACTCCTGCTCCTATTTTCTATGTTTCTATGTAACACCACTTCCCGGCGAACCTGGATTTCACTCAGCTCCTCCATCTCAGGACCTTGAGTGATGATGTCATAATGCCACTCACAGTCCACCAATCACAAGCTGCCGAGTGCGACAATGACATCACAACGGCATGTGGCATCGATAACCACAGCAGCAGAGGTTGAGAGAGAGATAGTGAGTGAGAGATAGATAGTGAGATATAGAGATAGACACAGAGAGATAGACAGAGAGAGAGAGAGAGAGAGGAGAGAGAGAGAGAGAGAGAGAGAGATAGTAAGATATAAATATAGCGAGATCTAGAGGGATAGAGAGAGAGACAGAGAGGGAGATACAGAGAGATAGTGAGAGATAGAGAATATATATATATATAGAGAGGGAGATAGAGCGAGATACTTAGAGATATAAAGAGAAAGGGAGAGGTAGAGAGATAGATAGAGAGACAGAGAGAGATTGAAGATAGAGGGAGAGAGATAGTGAGAGAGGAAGATTTAGAGAATATATAGGGAGGGAGAGAGATATTGAGATAGAGAGCGATATAGATAGAGAGAGAGGGAAAGAGGGACAGAGAGAGATAGAGCGAGAGAATATATATAGAGAAAGGGAGAGAAATAGAGATATAGAGAGGTAGAGAGAGATAGGTAGAGAGTAGGGAGAGAGAGATAAGGAGAGATAGAGAAGAGAGAGAGAGAGAAAGAGAGAGCCTGTATTTCTGGCGAGGTAGATACCGTGTTCCACGTGTACTTGGAATGTGTGAGTTTGCTGCCCCTGTGCCAATATCTGAAGGGGCTGCTCCTCAAGTTCTGGTTGCATTTTATTCCCACAATCCTGGTGTTTGGGCAAGAGGGAAGTAGAGTGGAGGGCCAGCCTCGGCCCTGCTCCCCTTAGCTCCATCCGCTGGTCCCGCTCACTCCCCTCGCCCTCACACGCTGGCCTCGGCCCCGTGGGGGCTACGGGTTAGTGGTGCAATATTTTTTGCTTTTGTTTTGGGCGACGTTTTGATTTTGTTTTTCAGTGAGTCGAGCAAGCTGCTGACCTTAACTGGGCTGGTGGGCACCTGGGATCTGAATGGTGCGCAGGTAGAAATTAGTTTATCTTTGGCATAGACTCTGCGGGCCGAAGGGCCGCCTCCTGTTTACTGCTCTGGGTTGTGTTTTGTTTTTGTTTTGTGAAGGGTGCAGGAGTTGGCCATTCGGCCCTTCGAGCCAGCACCACCATTCATTTTGATCATGGGGGGAGGGGTGGTGTGGGATTGTGGGCGCCCATTCCAGGTGGGGCAAGAAGAAGAGAGAGGGTGGGGGGGGGGGGGGGGTTGCGAGGAGAAGTGTCATATATAGCTCTGATTTAATTTAATACATTTTGTTCTTGGCTTTGATAGCAATTGATTTCTATTTAACTACAGAGTTCCAATGTCAGTATGTGAAAAATATGGTTGAGAAATGATTGCTTATACCTTAGATAATTCGTACAGAGTTCTTCCAGTAAATGGATATGTTAAAGAAAAACAGGTGCGAGAAACATCGAAGCAAAACGATGATTGCTGCACAGTGGATCATTTAGCCTCAGTGGACTCTCCACTAATGTGCTGAGTGGATCCATTCAATATTTTCTATGTTCAACATCTGTCAGCCTTGGTAGTACACACCTGCCTTTGAAAATCAATAATACACTTATAAGACAGACAGACAGACAGACAGACAGACAGACAGACAGACAGACCGAGTTCCTCCCACACTGTTGAGTTCATTGGTCAGCAAGCTTTCGCCATTCTGTTCGGTCATGTGCACCGTCTTCCACCCTCGATAGGTTCGCGTCCCAGACTTCCAAATCCTTCTGGAATGTTCTCCTCCATATGAGTTTTGGTCGGCCTCTTTTCCTTCTTCCATCAGCTTGTCATTGCTATCTTAGCCGCACGTTCTGGTGACATTCTGAGTACACGTCCTGCAGATTTCACCCTGCGTACCTCTATGTCCTGGCTGCGAGGCTTTGTTGCCGGTAAACAAATGTATTCTCAGGTGTCTTTCCTTTGAGAACCACCAACTTACAAAAGGTACAGCTGTATCAATTGCTGAACTGAAGTATGGGCAATCAGTGATGCTATTGCCAGCATAAATATTGACTGGGAATTAATTATTTAAAATGTTAAAATTATTAAAAAATATGTATATTTCTGTCTTTGTAAACGCAGTGCAAAGGAAGAAATGAATAGACTGAACACAAGTAGACTATCGCAAATCATGAACTTGGTGGGTAATTATATAGATTCACAAATTGTTTTAATATCAATCCATTTGAATAACATACATATCAATTTCTAAACTGAAGTTTTCAGTTAAAGTTAACATCATTTATTAATTCTAAACTAATGGTATCTATAATATAACGCAGGTAAAGTTCACAAGTTATGGGGAATTACACACCAGTTAGTCTAACATCGGTAGTGGGGAAACTGCTAGAGTCAGTTATTAAAGATGGGATAGCAGCACATTTGGAAAGTGGTGAAATCATTGGACAAAGTCAGCACGGATTTACAAAAGGTAAATCATGTTTGACGAATCTTGTGGAATTTTTCGAGGATGTAACTAGTAGCGTGGATAAGGGAGAACCAGTGGATGTGGTATATCTGGACTTCCAGAAGGCTTTCGACAAGGTCCCACATAAGAGATTAGTATACAAACTTAAAGCATACGGTATTAGGGGTTCAGTATTGATGTGGATAGAGAACTGGCTGGCAAACAGGAAGCAAAGAGTAGGAGTAAACGGGTCCTTTTCACAATGGCAGGCAGTAACTAGTGGGGTACCGCAGGGCTCATTGCTGGGACCGCAGCTATTTACAATATATATTAATGATCTGGATGAGGGAATTGAAGGCAATATCTCCAAGTTTGCGGATGACACTAAGCTGGGGGGCAGTGTTCGCTGTGAGGAGGATGCTAGGAGACTGCAAGGTGACTTGGATAGGCTGGGTGAGTCGGCAAATGTTTCGCAGATGCAGTATAATGTGGATAAATGTGAGGTTATCCACTTTGGTGGCAAAAACAGGAAAGCAGACTATTATTTAAATGGTGGCCGATTAGGAAAAGGGGAGATGCAGCGAGACCTGGGTGTCATGGTACACCAGTCATTGAAAGTAGGCATGCAGGTGCAGCAGGCAGTGAAAAAAGCGAATGGTATGTTAGCTTTCATAGCAAAAGGATTTGAGTACAGGAGCAGGGAGGTTCTACTTCAGTTGTACAGGGTCTTGGTGAGACCACACCTGGAGTATTGCGTACAGTTTTGGTCTCCAAATTTGAGGAAGGACATTATTGCCATAGAGGGAGTGCAGAGAAGGTTCAGCACACTGATTCCTGGGATGTCAGGACTGTCTTATGAAGAAAGACTGGATAGACTCGTTTATACTCTCTGGAATTTAGGAGATTGAGAGGGGATCTTATAGAAACTTACAAAATTCTTAAGGGGTTGGACAGGCTAGATGCAGGAAGATTGTTCCCGATGTTGGGGAAGTCCAGGACAAGGGGTCACAGCTTAAGGATAAGGGGGAAATCCTTTAAGACCGAGATGAGAAAGACTTTTTTCACACAGAGAGTGGTGAGTCTCTGGAACTCTCTGCCACAGAGGGTGGTTGAGGCCAGTTCATTGGCTATATTTAAGAGTGAGTTGGATGTGGCCCTTGTGGCTAAGGGGATCAGAGGGTATGGAGAGAAGGCAGGTACGGGATACTGAGTTGGATGATCAGCCATGATCATATTGAATGGCGGTGCAGGCTCGAAGGGCTGAATGGCCTACTCCTGCACCTAATTTCTATGTTTCTATGTTTCTATGTTTATAGTAGAATTGGGCCATTGGCTCCACTGCCATTCAATCATGGCTGATCTCTGCCTCCTAATCCCATTTTCCTGCCTTCTCCCATACCACTTGACATCTATTCTAATCAATAATTTGTCTATCACTGCCTTAAAAATATCCACTGACTTGGCCTCCACAGCCGTCTGTGGCCATGAGTTTTACCGATTAAATACAATCTGACTAAAGAAATTCTTCCTCACTTTTACCTCCTCTTTCTAAAAGAGCGCCCTTTAATTCCGAGAGTATGACCTCTGGTCCTAGACTCTCCCACCATTGGAAACACCCTATAGCCTGGGACTGGATGTCAATATCCCGACAGGCATTGGGAGGATGCTACTAGCTGGCGACAGACAGAGCAAAACTCTGGGAACAGGTGAACAAAGAAACACTGTGAAAATGGTCACATGATGTACATCTGGTGAGAACGGAGCTGCACGTAATTTCATTGCTCGGCAGTATGGCCATGTGAAGATAAGGTGTCTGAGAGCGGCCATTTTACAAAGGAACTGTATGATAAGAATGAAAATATGAACTGGCAACATAATTAAGAACTCCTTAGTCTGATAAGGAACGAAGATGCGTTTTGTTTATTCAGCACTTGGATGAGTAACAACTCAAAATGATTGACTTTAGAATTGTGAGAGCGTTGGGTTTGAACAAAGGCTTCCTTTAGGGGATTGAAGGAAAATTAGTATAAAAGAATGTCGGTCCGAAACATGTGCAGTGACAACCCGGGAACAACCATCACAAGAGGGAGGGACCTGAGTTCGAAGCTGAGAGAAGACAAACTCTGTCCAATTCATTCATAGGGGCAATATCTGACTTTGTGATTTAGTTTAAGAAATGATAAGTTGAAATAGTAAAGTAAATGAGAAGTTATTAGAAGTCAAGAGTTTGCATGCATGTTTGAAGTTACTCGAGTGTTACTAAAGATTAAGTTGTACTAAACTAAATTAAACCTTGGTTTAGAGTCTTGTTCGACACGTTAGTTGACACCCTACAGAGGTATAGGGTCATCAATTCTTTCCACATTCACTCTGTCTATGCCTTTCATTATTCTGTAAGTTACAATGTGAACCCCTCATCCTTCTAAACTCCAGCGAGCAGAGGCCCAGTGCCATCAAACGCTCACCATGTGCTAACCCACTCATTCCTGAATCATTCTTGTAAACCTCCTCTGGACCCTCTCCAGAGCCAGCACATCCTTGCTCAGATATGGGGTACAAATTTTCTCACAGTACTGCAAATGCGGGCTGACCAGCACCTTATAGAGGCTCAGCATTACATCTCTCCTTGTAGAGCCTTAAAGAGTCTCAGCATTGCACATCTCCTTATAGAGCCTTCTTGAGTCTCGGCATTGCATCTCTCCTTATAGAGCCTCAGCATTGCATCTCTCCTTATAGAGCCTTCCATTTCTCATTTTCACTGGCTTTTTGTTCTCTCGTATACCTGTATTATTTCTTTAAGACAAACATAAAGGAATTGTTTAACTTCTCTGCCATTCTCCATATTTAATTCTCCTGTCTCTGCATGTAAGGGCCCACACTTGCCATATTTAGTATTATCCTCCTGCCGTCCATTTTATGTTCACACCATTCGAGGCATAGTATGGAAACAAGCCTTTCGGCCCACTTTACCCTTGCCAAGCGAGATTTATTCTAGTCCCATTTGTTCACATTTGGCCGACAACTCTTCAAATCTTTCCTATCCACATGTGCCCATCCAAGTGTTTTTTTTTGAATTATGTTATAGTACCTGTTTTAACTATCTCCTCTGGCAGCTCCTTCTAAATACACACCACCCCGTGTGTGGAAATAGGTGACCCTCTGGTTCCTCTTGCCCTCTCACCTTAAATCTATGTCCTCTGGTTCTTGATTTCCCCTACTGTGGGTAAAAGGCTGTATATTCATCTTATCTATTCCCCTCATCATTTTGCACACCTTATCTTGTATTCCATCTGCCATTTCTTTATCACTTTATTGGTTCCCCTTAGAATTCTAAATGCTCCCATTCTTCAGGTCAAAAACTATTTCTGACAACATGAGCTTTTTAACACTCCCTTTATTCCTCGTGCCAGCCATGGATAATTCACTGTTTTTTGTTGGGTTTTTGTGCATTAAAATAATTGTCGTTATTGCTCTTGATGTCAGATCAAAGGGATGATAAATGTGCCAAAATGGAAACCTAAAATCAAGCCCTTTAAAGATGATCTAGGAGATGATGAACCTGGTGATGCAATTCCACACATTGTGCAAGGTAAATAAAAATCCTTTTGCTCTGACATATCCATAGGAAACAACAATTTATTGGGAACTGAACATAATACTTGAAATGAAGTAGTCACCAAAAAATGCATCATTTTGAAAGCCACTTTTCCATGTTTCTCACATTTAATGATTCAATGGTACTTTACTGTCTCATGTATCTCGGTAAAGTGAAACTCATGTATTGTACACAGTTCAGTAACAATCTGGTTGTAACTGGGGGCACAATCACACTAAACGACAGGAGGGTGAGATGAGTAGATCACATTGAGGCACGGCATGAGAGTCACCATGTTTCCAGCCACATCTTGTGCCCTTCAGGTTCACAGTTATTAAACATGTGAGAGTTTCAACTTGGCCATAAAGGCACATTGTCCAGGCGGTGGCTGTGAGTTGGAGTTGCAGGGGTCAGCTTGACCAGGCGATGTGTCGATGCCCTCCACCGTTGCTCTGCTGCTCCGTGACGATGCAGGCTGCATCTGATCCACTCGCATGGCCAGTGGGTTGGAGTTACAGGGGTCAGCTTGACCTGGCGATGTGCACTTGCCCTCCACCGTTGCTCTGCTGCTCCGTGCCGATGCAGGCTGCATCTGATCCACTCGCATGGCCATTTGGAACGGCGCCTGATCTAATTGGAATTTGGAAGGGGCAGGGATGGAGAGAGAGGGAAAGCAAGGATTATTTAAAGTCAATATTCATACCGCTGACCAAGCGAAATGTGTGGTGCTGTTCCTCCAATTCGTGCTGGGCCTGGATGACATTGGAGGAGGCCCAGGCCAGAAAGGTCAGTATGGGAATGGGAGGGGGAATTAAAATGTTTAGCAATTGGGAGATCAGGTAGGTTTAGGTCGACTGAGCAGAGTCGAGGATCGAACCTGGGTCTCTGGCGTTGTGGGGCAGCAACTTTACCATCTGTACCACTGTGCCTCCCTTCTCTGTATGGCAACCCAATCACAGATTAGGCAACCGGTTTGCAGAGCCGTTACATTTATTATCCCAAGGGTGAGGTAGCATGACTATTCTCATGGAGTAGTTACGTTTTTTTAATGGAAAGTCTTTCATTATCTGAACTGTCAAAAAATTAATATTATTATCTATTATTAATTAAATTAATTTAGCATTAAGAAATGGAATTAGAGTCCAAATAATGCGGAGAATAATACAATATGGTAAATGCCATTAGAGCTAAATGTACAAAAGATATTTTACAAACTATGACTTACACCCTGCACTAAGATGTAGGTTGATTGGAAAAACCCAATGCCTTGTTTTCAGAAGAATTTCGATTTGTACAATTAGTTTGTACTTTTGGTGATGATCAGAAAATGTTATTCTTCAACTTTTAACTCGGTATATTTCTCATTTATCCTTTTTTGCAGAACATATCAATCAGGATGCTTGCCAGCAATTGCCACCATTGCTGGCAAGCGCGAGAGTAACCAGTGATACCTGGGTTACATTTGTGATCGTCTGGAAGTGAACCGTTCAATCATTTGCAGGTATTCCGTCCCTTAATCTTAAACAGTGTCCCTTTCATTCTGAAATGTGTGCATCCACTTTTAGCTAAATGGGAGGATTCAATGTGCATGCTGTTGGGTTGTAAAATACCCAAGTGGAATATAAGGTGTTCTTCCACTTGTGAGTGTGGCCTCACTCATATTGATGGATGTGGCCTAGGGTTGGAGGGTCACTCGATGAAGAGGGGGTTCAAAGAGCCTAGCACCCAGGACATCTGGCAGGCCTTGTTCGACTGAGTGCAAGTATTTGGTGGAACAGTCGCCTAATCTGCACTTGGTTTTGCTGACAGTAGGAGATCGCATCGGGAGGCTGAGTGTGGTGGATGGGGTTGGAGGACGTGCATGTGAGCCCCTGCCTCGATAGACAATATCAAATAGACAACAGGTGCAGGAGACAACCATTTGGCCCTTTGAGCCAGCACCGCCATTCAATGTGATCATGGCTGATCATCCCCAATCAGTACCCCGTTCCTGCCTTCTCCCTATATCCCCTGACTCCGCTAACTTTAAGAGCACTACCAAGCTCTCTCTTGAACGTATCCAGATAACCGGCCTCCACCACCCTCTGACATAGATGTTTCCAGACTCTGTGTGAAAAAATGTTTCTTCATCTCCGTTCTAAATGGCTTACACCTTATTCTTAAAGTGTGGCCCCTGGTTCTGGACTCGCCCAACATCAGGAACATGTTTCCTGACATTAACATGCCCATACCCTTTGTAATCTTATATTTTAAAGATTATAATATAATCTGGAACTGGATTATAATATAATCTCCACTGGAAGGGCATCTTGATGTCCCTGGATGGACGTGAGTGAGGGGTATAGCACCACCTGTGGTTGCAGGAGAAACTACCTGGGAGGAAGAGGTGATTTGGGCGTCATTGCCTCGGGCAATCTCCCCTGCACAGGTTCCAACCTTGTAGTTGCACAGCCCTGTACTGCTCCTTTTTATCTCCTTCCCAAATCCCCCCTCTCTCCTGCCACCTCCCTTCTGGCCTACATCTGTGGTACATCTCGTACTCTTCAACACATCAATAACTTTCAATTCCTAAACCCCCTTTCCCTCATCTTCACCGTGGACCTTCAGTCCCTTTATATTTCTATTCACCACTAGGAAGGTCTTGGAGCCCCCGGATTCCTCCTCCAGAGACCCATTCAGTTCCCCTCTGATAACACTCTCCTCCACCTGGTGGAAATTGTCTTTGCTCTCAACATCTTTCCTTTTGACCCCTTTTACTTTCTTCCAGTTAAAGGTGTAACCATGGGCAGCACCATTTAGAAACATAGAAACATAGAAAATAGGTGCAGGAGGATGCCATTCGGCCCTTTGAGCCAGCACCGCCATTCATTGTGATCATGGCTGATCGTCCCCTATCAATAACCCGTGCCTGTCTTCTCCCCATATCCCTTGATTCCACTCGCCCCTAGAGCTCTATCTAACTCACTCTTAAATCCATCCAGTGACTTGGCCTCCACTGCCCTCTGTGGCAGGGAATTCCATAAATTCACAACTCTCTGGGCGAAAATGTTTTTTCTCACCTCTGTCTTAAATGACATCCCTTTATTCTAAGACTGCCCCCTCGTTCTGGACTCGCCCAACATTGGGAATTTTTTTCCTGCTTCTAGCTTGTCCAGTCCTTTTATAATTTTATATGTTTCTATAAGATACCCCCTCATCCTTCTAAACTCCAGTGAATACAAGCTTAGACTTTTCAATCTTTCCTCATATGACAGTCCCGCCATCTCAGGGATCAATCTGCTGAACCTACGCTGCACTGCCTCAATCACACGGATGTCCTTCCTCAAATTAGAACAAAACTGTACACAATACTCCAGATGTGGTCTCACCAGAGCCCTATACAACTGCAGAAGAATCTCTTTACTCCTATACTGAAATCCTCTTGTTATGAAGGCCGACATTCCATTAGCTTTCTTCACTGGCTGCTGTACCTGCACGCCAATGTTCAGTGACAAGGACACCCAGGTCTCGCTGTACCTGCCCCTTACCTAACCTAACCTCATTGAGATAATAATCTGCCCCCTTGTTTTTAATATCATTGATCTCATTGAGATAATAATCTGCCCCCAAAGTGGATAACCTCACACTTATCTATATTGCCCCAGCAATGCATTTATTTTCATTGGTTATAAATAAACAATCCTTATTCCAAACATACACTACTGCTCCACTCTTTCTCCACTGCATCGTGGCTGCCTCCTGCACCCATACACAACTTGCTGATTTAATTAACTTTTCCAGTAACTTCCACCCTGTCCTCAAATTCACTTGGAACATCTCTGACATCGTTCTCCCCTTTCTTGATCTTTCTGTCTCCATTACAAGGGACAGATTATCATATCATCATATCATATCAGTTTTATTCGTCACTTGCACATGAAGTGCAAGTGAAATGAATTTGCCAGCAGTGGTACAATGATAAAGACCACAGAAAAACACAATACATTTTTTTAACACAAACATCCACCACAGCATTCATCACTGTGGTGCAAGGCACAAACATTGGCCGTCATCCTCCATTTTCTCCCGTGGTCGGGACCTCAACCCTCCGCAGTTGCCGCTGCGGGCGTCCAAATGTTCAGTTAAAATCTAGGTAAGTCCTGAATCGGTGCTTCCCTACTGGACACCGTGGGTTCAGGTTGGTGTAGGCCGCAGGTCGGCGGTGGAAGATTTAAAGTTGCCGCCGCACCGCAGCCAGAAGCACCGCAGAACGCAGGGCCAGCGGTCGGAGCTCACCTCCAGGGATCCCCGCGAGGGATCCCGCTCCTGCTGGCAAGTCCCCGAGGGCACCTGCAGTAGAAGTTGGCCGCAGGCCAATTTTGGAGTATGGTGTACAATTTTGGTCGCCGTATTATAGGAAAGACTAGACTAAGTGGGACCCGTTGGGTCCCAGCATCACACGGGAGGGCTGGTCACCCAACGCAACAATCCACCTCGCCACCAATTCCAATATTGTTGGCCAGTGGGGGGGGGGGGGGGGGCACTTTCTGTTGCGCTAGTATGAGTGTTGTGGGCCGGAGGTACTGGTTTCAGAGGGCTAGTATGGAGTTTGTGGGCCGAATGGATTTTTGGGCTGGCAGCTCAGTTACTGAGGCCTGGCAGTACATAGAAACATAGAAATTTGGTGCAGGAGTAGGCCATTCGGCCCTTCGAGCCTGCACCACCATTCAATATGATCATGGCTGATCATCCAACTCAGTATCCCGTACCTGCCTTCTCTCCATACCCTCTGATCCCCCTAGCCACAAGGGCCACATCTAACTCGCTCTTAAATATAGCCAATGAACTAGCCTCCACTACCCTCTGTGGCAGAGAGTTCCAGAGACCCACCACTCTCTGTGTGAAAAAAGTCCTTCTCATCTCGGTCCTAAAGGATTTACCCCTTATGCTTAAGCTGTGACCCCTTGTCCTGGACCTCGCCAACATCGGGAACAATCTTCCTGCATCTAGCCTGTCCAACCCCTTAGGAATTTTGTAAGTTTCTATAAGATCCCCTCTCAATCTCCTAAATTCTAGAGAGTATAAACCGAGCCTACCAGTCTTTCTTCATAAGACAGTCCTGACATCCCAGGAAATTAGTCTGGTGAAACTTCTCTGCACTCCCTCTATGGCAATAATGTCCTTCCTCAGATTTGGAGACCAAAACTGTACGCAATACTCCAGGTGTGGACTCACCAAGACCCTATACAACTGAAGTAGAACATCCCTGCTCCTATATTTAAATCCTGTTGCTATGAAAGCTAACATAACATTCGCTTTCTTCACTGCCTGCTGCAAATGCCAGGTACAATCACTTGAACCTGGCATTTCATCTTTCAACTTAATGTTGAAAAATTAACAGGTGACAATTGTTTAAAACCATGCGTTGGAAAAGGGAAAGCGGTCTTTAAATTACCCTAATTAATGCCGAGTTCAGAGTGCACACGGGTTAACACGTTAAACTCACAAGTTAATAAGGTCAACGCACGGGCCCCATGTTAATACTACGAGTTTAAATGTTTCAATTTTACACTTGAACAGTGAATTTGACTCGTGGAAAAAATCAAACATGTTTGATTTTTTTCACGAGTTATCAAGTCTCACGTGTACCTGCCGTTAGCGCCACGAGTGGACAAGTTGATCGCGCGAGTTCCGATGTTGCCGCTACGTTCATCGTACGTGATCACCACGAGTGAAAACTCGGGGTCACTCGTGGGCCAACTCGCACCGTGAGACAGTCGCCGAGTCTATGCTTTATTTCGCCAATTGCCAACCACTATAACTCTTCCTATTCCCACAGCAACTTCTCTGTCCTTGGACACACGTTCATTGGAGAAACAGCACCTCAAATTCCGCTTGGGTAGCCTACAATCCAATGGTATGAACGGTAAATTATCCAATTTAATGTAACAATTCAAACCACCCACCCGCCTTATTTCCTCCCACTCTCTCCGCTGTCGCACACCCATTTCTCCCATTCCCATTTCCTGCCTCCTATATTACTTTATTTATTTTCAATCTCCAACACTCAATTTTTCGGCCTAACACCTTGCTATTTCACTTTAGCCTTTCTTCACTCACCTACCTGTTGAAAAAAAAACTTCCTCAATAATATCCATCACACTTGACAGGCTTTGTGTTTCCGCTCCTCTCTGCCAGCTTACGGCTGCCCCCTACAATCAGTCTGAAGGATCGGGGAGGCCGAGGCAGCGTGAGAGCAGGGGAGGAAGGGATAGCATCGGACCCAGGGAGGATGTGACTGTGGGACCCGGGGAGGATGGGCCCCAGGGGGATGGGTAGCGTGTGATCCGGGAAGGGTTGGCACTGGGGGAGTGTGATCATCTCCATAGCCGGTGTTCAGACAGAGAATAAATCACAGCAAAAACACAGTAGACTAATGCACTGATGAAGAGGTGCAGGTGCACTTATCTCCTGAGGCAACACTGTAGTCGATGCCAGCTAATCTGCCTAGGATTATTTTCCACATGCAAGGACCACCCAGCTTACTCGTGGATAATGGAAATGCCTTGCAATTGCTCTCCTTCAACTAAGTATGTCCCACCCGTCACCATCGCTCCACTCTCTATGGCCTCATGCTCCCTGGCTTCAGTGGTACTTTGTCATCTGTACACAAGTTCAGTGACCATTCTCCTGTACACAAGGGTCAGGAGAGGAACAGATACACTATTATATATAATAGATTAATGCACAGAGGAGGAGGGGAAATCAAGAAACAAATGACATAGGTTTCAGGTGGGGTAGGGGATTTTACTTCAGATTCACGTGAGTGACTATGTGGAGACCCCGCCAGCACGCATGCGCGACATATCGTCTAACGCATTGCGCAGCGACAGGTGGGAGGAGCGTCGCTCCTCCAGCGGTAGGTTTAAAATGGACCTGCATGTAAGTTTTTACTATTCTATTGTTTTTTTTGTTAAGTATTTTTAATATAGAAACATAATAATAAAAAGTACATTATTTTGCATAGATGAAAATACATAATATTAATGATATATTCATACTGTTAATAATATTTCTATTATCATTGATTTTAAAATTTAAGACTATATATTTTATATAATTGAAAATACATGATACTAATAATACCTTAATGATATTAGTAATATTTATATTCTTATTAATATTAAACATTTAAGATTATATGTTTCTATACATTTTTCTGATTTTTTTTTAAAGTAAGAAAAGATAGAGAAAAAGAGTGTATGATGGTGAATGGAGTGTTAATCATTAATCCGTCCTTGGAGATATAGTCATGATTTATTATATATGTTTCTTCATCCATTCTAATATTCAGGCCTCAGTCAAGCCCTCGTGCCGAGCCATTACGACCCTGTAAATGTTTAATAAATCTCTCTGAAGGATCTAACCTGTCCATTAGGACAAGCCTCAACCTCTCCAGATGAAGTGTCTCCGACATTTCTGTATTCCACATTTTGATTGTTGGGGATGTAGGGCCTTTCCAAAATTTTTATATTATTTTTTTCCCAATTATTAAACCGTAGTCAATAAAAATTCTTTGATTCATTGTTACTAATTGGTCTGTTTCTAGTATTCCAAGTATTATTAACTTTGGGTTAAGTTTTTACTATTCTGAGGTCGTTTTTTGGCAACTCTGTACAATTTATTTTACAGAGCAAAGAACTATGGACAAGTCGAAGACGAAGGTAGTGCAGGAGTCCCCTGCGGTCATCTCCCTCCTAAACAGGTATACCATTTTGGATACTGTTGAGGGAGATGGCTCATCAGGGGAATGCAGCAGCAGCCAGGTTCATGGCACCATGGGTGGCTCTGCAGCACATGAGGGGGGAAAAAAGAGGGGAAGGGCAATAGTAATAGGGGATTCAATTGTCAGGGGAATAGATAGGCGTTTCTGCGGCCGCAAACGAGACTCCAGGATGGTATGTTGCCTCCCTGGTGCAAAGGTCAGGGATGTCACTGAACGGCTGCAGAACATTCTGGAGGGGGAGGGTGAACAGCCAGTTGTCGTGGTGCATGTTGGCACCAACGATATAGGTAAAAAAAGGGATGAGGTCCTACAAGGTGAATTTAGGGAGCTAGGAGATAAACTTAAAAGTAGGACCTCAAAGGTAGTAATCTCCGGATTACTACCAGTACCACGGGCCAGTCAGAGTAGAAATAGGAGGATAATGCAAATGAATACGTGGCTTGAAAAGTGGTGCAAGGGGGAGGGATTCAAATTTTTAGGGCACTGGGACCAGTTCTGGGGGAGGTGGGACCGGTACAAACAGGACGGTTTGCACCTGGAATGGAATGGAACCAATGTTCTTGGGGGAGTGTTTGCTAGTGCTGTCGGGGAGGATTTAAACTAATGTGGCAGGGGGATGGGTACAAGAGCAGAGAGGCAGGAGGGTGTAAAATGAGGGTAGAAGCATTAGGTAGCAAGGGGAAAGGTAAAAGTGGCAGGCAGACAAAACCAGGGCTAAAATCAAAAAGGGCCACTTTTCAGCAAAATTGTATAAGGGGTAAATGCGTTGTAAAGACAAGCCTGAAGGCTTTGTGTCTCAATGCAAGGAGTATTCGTAATAAGGTGGACGAGTTGAACGTGCAGATAGATATTAATGATTATGATATAGTTGGGATCACGGAGACATGGCTCCAGGGTGACGTAGGCTGGGAGCTGAACATCCAGGGATATTCAATATTCAGGAGGGATAGAGAGAAAGGAAAAGGAGGTGGAGTAGCGTTGCTGGTTAGAGAGGAGATTAAAGCAATGGAAAGGAAGGACATTAGCTTGGAGGATGTGGAATCGGTATGGGTAGAGCTACAAAACACTAAGGGGCAGAAAACGCTGGTGGGTGTTGTGTACAGGCCACCTAACAGTAGCAGAGAAGTTGGGGATGGTATCAAACAGGAAATTAGAAATGCGTGCGACAAAGGCAAAACAGTTATAATGGGTGACTTCAATCTACATATAGATTGGGTAAATCAAATTGGCAGGGGTGCTGAGGAAGAGGATTTTTTGGAATGTATGCGGGATAGTTATCTAAATCAACATGTAGAGGAACCAACGAGAGAGCAGGCTATTTTAGACTGGGTTTTCAGCAATGAGGAAGGGGTAATTAGCCGTCTTGTTGTACATGCCCCCTTGGGCAAGAGTGACCATAATATGGTTGAGTTCTCCATTAGGATGGAGAGTGACATTGTTAATTCAGAAACAATGGTTCTGAACTTAAAGAAAGGTAACTTTGAGGGTATGAGACGTGAATTGGCCAAGATTGACTGGCAATTAATTCTAAAAGGGTTGACGGTGGATATACAATGGAAGACATTTAAAGACTGCATGGATGAACTACAAAAATTGTTCATCCCAGTTTGGCAAAAGAATAAATCGGGGAAGGTAGTGCATCCGTGGATAACAAGGGAAATCAGGGATAGTATCAAAGCAAAGGATGATGCGTACAAAGTAGCCAGAAAAAGCAGCATACCAGAGGACTGGGAGAAATTCAGAGACCAGCAGAGGAGGACAAAGGGCTTAATTAGGAAAGGAAAAATAGATTATGAAAGAAAACTGGCAGGGAACATAAAAACTGACTGCAAAAGTTTTTATAGATATGTGAAGAGAAAGAGGTTAGTTAAAACAAATGTAGGTCCCTTGCAGTCAGAAACAGGTGAGTTGATCATGGGGAACAAGGATATGGCGGACCAATTGAATAACTACTTTGGTTCCGTCTTCACTAAGGAAGACATAAATAATCTGCCTGAAATAGCAGGGGATTGTGGGGTCAAAGAAGGAATTGAGTGAAATCCAGGTCAGTCGGGAAGTGGTGTTGGGTAAATTGAATAGATTAAAGGCCGATAAATCCCCAGGGCCAGATAGGCTGCATCCCAGAGTACTTAAGGAAGTAGCTCAGGAAATAGTGGATGCATTAGTGATAATCTTTCAAAACTCTTTAGATTCTGGAGTAGTTCCTGAGGATTGGCGGGTAGCAAATGTAACCCCTCTTTTTAAGAAGGGAGGGGGAGAGAAAACGGGAATTACAGACCAGTTAGTCTAACATCGGTAGTGGGGAAACTGCTAGAGTCAGTTATTAAAGATGGGATAGCAGCACATTTGGAAAGTGGTGAAATCATTGGACAAAGTCAGCATGGATTTACAAAAGGTAAATCATGTCTGACGAATCTTGTGGAATTTTTCGAGGATGTAACTAGTAGCGTGGATAAGGGAGAACCAGTGGATGTGGTATATCTGGACTTCCAGAAGGCTTTCGACAAGGTCCCACATAAGAGATTAGTATGCAAACTTAAAGCATACGGTATTAGGGGTTCAGTATTGATGTGGATAGAGAACTGGCTGGCAAACAGGAAGCAAAGAGTAGGAGTAAACGGGTCCTTTTCACAATGGCAGGCAGTAACTAGTGGGGTACCGCAGGGCTCAGTGCTGGGACCCCAGCTATTTACAATATATATTAATGATCTGGATGAGGGAATTGAAGGCAATATCTCCAAGTTTGCGGATGACACTAAGCTGGGGGGCAGTGTTCGCTGTGAGGAGGATGCTAGGAGACTGCAAGGTGACTTGGATAGGCTGGGTGAGTGGGCAAATGTTTGGCAGATGCAGTATAATGTGGATAAATGTGAGGTTATCCACTTTGGTGGCAAAAACAGGAAAGCAGACTATTATTTAAATGGTGGCCGATTAGGAAAAGGGGAGATGCAGCGAGACCTGGGTGTCATGGTACACCAGTCATTGAAAGTAGGCATGCAGGTGCAGCAGGCAGTGAAAAAAGCGAATGGTATGTTAGCTTTCATAGCAAAA
Organism: Okamejei kenojei; assembly: GCA_035221665.1. Taxonomy (NCBI): domain Eukaryota; kingdom Metazoa; phylum Chordata; class Chondrichthyes; order Rajiformes; family Rajidae; genus Okamejei; species Okamejei kenojei. The sequence continues at coordinate 112,625 of JAVHYY010000109.1, read as the reverse complement.
GGATTTGAGTACAGGAGCAGGGAGGTTCTACTTCAGTTGTACAGGGTCTTGGTGAGACCACACCTGGAGTATTGCGTGCAGTTTTGGTCTCCAAATCTGAGGAAGGACATTATTGCCATAGAGGGAGTGCAGAGAAGGTTCACCAGACTGATTCCTGGGATGTCAGGACTGTCTTATGAAGAAAGACTGGATAGACTCGGTTTATACTCTCTGGAATTTAGGAGATTAAGAGGGGATCTTATAGAAACTTACAAAATTCTTAAGGGGTTGGACAGGCTAGATGCAGGAAGATTGTTCCCGATGTTGGGGAAGTCCAGGACAAGGGGTCACAGCTTAAGGATAAGGGGGAAATCCTTTAAGACCGAGATGAGAAAGACTTTCTTCACACAGAGAGTGGTGAGTCTCTGGAACTCTCTGCCACAGAGGGTAGTTGAGGCCAGTTCATTGGCTATATTTAAGAGTGAGTTGGATGTGGCCCTTGTGGCTAAGGGGATCAGAGGGTATGGAGAGAAGGCAGGTACGGGATACTGAGTTGGATGATCAGCCATGATCATATTGAATGGCGGTGCAGGCTCGAAGGGCTGAATGGCCTACTCCTGCACCTAATTTCTATGTTTCTATGTTTCTATGAAGTCCAAACGGACCGCAGCGGAACTGACTGTGGAGGACCGCGGGAATGCGGGCAGTCAGCAGCGGCGGACTTCACCTGGGCTGATGACCTTGCGGTCAGCAGCCCCCGACTTGGCACCGCTACAGCCCGTAGGTATACCTCAGACTGGTGGTAAGGCCACTCGAGTGTCGGATAAGCCCATAGACTCAACAGGTCCGGGCTGGAAGATTCACCGCCTGCGCATAAAGATAGTGGCCATTTATCTCGCATGGAGCGGTTGATGGAACAACTGCTCCAACGTGACATACTCCAACAAATGGAGTCTTGTCACGATGGGTCTCCTCGGACACCCACGGCAGCACATTTTACAGGGCTGCCAAATGTCTCCCTCTCCTCGGAGGGGAGCATAAGGAGTCATTACTGGGCTGACTCTGAAGAAGGGGGTTTGGCTGAAGACACTTCCAGCGTGCTAGGGGTGCAGGAACAACAGGAGCTGCTCGGCATGGTCTCCAAATGTGTGATGCCCTCGCAAAGGGACAGACGTTACAGCCACAGCTGGCAACAAGCATCAACTACCTCACCACCAACCAGCTGCAGGAACAGGCCATGTGTGACACCGCTGCTAAGTACTTAGCACCAGAGAACTGTGTTTCCCTCAATGTTCCTGCGGTGAACAACCCGATCTGGGGAAACATGGTGGTGGCATCAGAACCCAGGAAATTAAGATACAAATGATCCTTAATCTACGGGCTTCCGGTATAACGGCATTTGCCAGATCAGTTGATGGCAAGGACATGTCGGAAGAACAACAAGACGCTCTGGCACTCTCCTGCAATGCACAGTTTGAAATGAACTGTTTCAGAAAGAGTGTGATCCGACCTGCCTTAAACCCCAAATTTGCAGGGTTGTGCAAGACCAGCAGCACGCAGCCGCCTACTTTATTGTTCGGGGACAACCTGCCAAAGCAGGTCAAAGAGGAGGCAAAAGCCGTCGCACTAATGAAAGCGCCGTCCAATGCCAAGACCTTGCATCTTAGGCGACAGCACCCCTACACATCCACCAGCAAGCCACGATACTACGACGGAAGAACAGCAGCTGGTGAAAGCTCAAAGGCCGTACGTTCAGGACAAAGGGCTTTTTTAGATCATGGCCCAGAAAGACCTTCGTGGAAGATGCGCCAACCCCACACCCCAGCTCCTCAACCCCCCAGGAGACAAGGACGGAAGAAACAAACACAGCACCACAGGTAACCATGGAGGTAGGTGGGTCTTATTTCTTCCAGAACATAGTTCTTCACAGCTTGGGGGATGTTACTCTTGTTTTGGAGTGCATGGAGTTCCATAATTTCTGATCCTTTTATGCTGCATAGTATCCAGGGATACAAAATTGAATTCATTCACTAACTCCTCTCTCTGGTTCAGCATGCATGTAGCCAAACGTTCGTGCTTTCACAAAACGAAAGATTGGAAGGTCATGCAGAACTTTTGAGGTTACACGCAAAAGGAGTAATTGAGAAATCCAAACACGAATATCTTGAGTTTGTGTCAAATATTTTCACAAAAAAACAAAAAAGATGGTGGATGTCACATCATCATTGATTTGACACAGCTGAATACTTGTGTGCAGTATACACACTTCAAAATGGAAACTTTTGTTACTGCCAAACAATTATACAAAGATACTTCATGGCTTGCATCGACCTAAAAGATGCAGACTATTCAGTACCAATAGAGAAGGAGCACCGCAGATATCTGAAATTTAACTGGATGAGGCAGCTCTGGCAGTACAAAGCGCTGCCTAATGGATTAACATCAGCCCCCAGACTATTCACTGAAATATTAAAACCAGCCTTGGTGTTTCTCCGAAATCAGAAACATCTTGTCATGGCATATCTGGATGACATCTTAATTGTGGGAAAAACTCTGGAGTAGGCCAAATTGGCTGTGTCAGCCACCAAGCTCTCATTTGAAAAGCTGGGGGTTATCATCCATACAGATAAATCCAAGTTAATACCTTCTATGACAATGGACTACTTGGGGTTCATAATTGACTCTGTTCACATGTCTGTGACTTTGCCAAAGGACAAAGCAACAGACGTAATAGAGGCATGCAACAGCCTTGTTTGCGTTGGTCAACCATCTATTCGACAAGTAGCCAGGGTAATTGGGAAGCTCGTGGCTGCATTCCCAGCCACACAATTTGGACCTTTGCATTACCAAAATTTATAGAGGGCAAAGGTTGAAGCGCTCAAACATCATGCTGGCCATTTTGGCAGGCCAACGCAGTTACCAGCCAAAGCAGTTTTGGAGTTGCAATGGTCGATAAAGAACACTCGGCATTGCTCTAATCCCATTATTAATTTATTTATTAGAAGTAAGTACATTACATTTTCATGATACCTTTTAATAGGTTCCCAGAATTATTAAGACATTCTTTGTACAACTTCCTTTTTTTTAGAAAGAAATGAAAAAGAAAGAAGTATCGAAGAGTAAAGAATAGTCTAGTGAGTGTAGTGTAAAGAAAGAAATAAGTGAGAAAGTGAAGCAGAAAGGAGATTCTCACACACCACAAGTCGATATTTTTTTTGTGGTTTTTTTTGGGGTTTTTTTGGTCTTAATCATTTTTCACTCAAACCCAGAGTTTTTAATTTTACGATGTTATTACACCCCATGATCCACAAGATCAATAAATGGAGACCAACTCGTTAAGAATTGGTCTTTTTTTCCTATTAGGAGGAGTCTCATTTGTTCCAAATGTTTCCAACATATTACCAATCCACATTTTGAGTGTGGGTATAGTAGCCTTTTTCCAGAATTTGAGTATAAGTTTTTTCGCTATTATTAAACCATAATCAAAAAAATGAGATTTGGGACACTCCAAAGGTAATCCTAATACACAAAGGTAATCATTTCCATGATAGGTTCCATTTTTAAATTTAAATAAACTAGTGAATATATCAAATATATCACACCAAAATCTTTGAAGTTTTGTGCAAGAAACGAAAGAATGTGTAAATTTTGACTTTAATTGTTGAAATGATAATACATTTCCCATTTCATACATGTCACCCAACTTTTTAATTCCCAATCTTTCCCATCGTCTATATGTTTTATCCATAAAAGATGGTTTAAACACCGGATTATTCGCTATTGGTGTTAATGATGATAAGCTCCTTAATTGTAACATTAATTTTATTTGTTTCCCAATTCGAATTATATTGTGTATCATTGGATTCTTCTTATATGACATATTATTCAATTTTATCGGGGAGAAGAGGATCGCTCCTAAATCGTAAGGAAAACAATCCTCTTTCTCCATTCTTATCCATTCCATCTGTTCAGAAGGACAATCCAACCAATAAATAATATCCTTAATATGCACTGCCCAATAATAATCTTACAAATTAGGCAGTGCAAGTCCCCCTACATCTTTAGGTTTACACAAATTATTTATTTTAATTCTATGTACTTTGTAGTCCCATATAAAATGGGTAATATTAGAGTTTAGTTTTTTTTTTTTAAATATTTTGGTATATATATTGTTATGGATTGAAATAAATACATTATTTGTGGTAGAACTATCATTCTAATAGCATTTATTCTGCCAATTAATGATAGTGGGAGCGTTTTCCAAAATTTAATCAGAGCGTTCAATTTATTTAACAAAGGACTAAAATTAGCGTTAAATAATGATTTATCTCTTCTGGTAACTTGAATACCTAAATACGTAAATTTTTCCGTTGCAATTTTAAATGGAAATTTTAATAGATGATTCGCTTTCTGGGGCTGTAATGACATAATTTCACATTTATTCCAATTTATTCTATATCCAGAAAAGGAGCCAAATTCCTCTATTACATTTAATAAATTCGGGATACTTGTTTCTTAATTTTTAATATATAAAAGTATATCATCCGCGTATAATGAAATTTTGTTATTAGAGTCCTTAGTATCGTATCCCTGAATATTCGGATGTGTTCTTATCCTTTCAGCCAGTGGCTCTATCATAAGGGCAAATAGCAGGGGTGATAAAACACATCCCTGCCTATTAGCCGCGTGATAATTGGAATTTTGGAGACAACATATTATTAGAATATATTTTTGCTGTTGGATTATCATATAATAATTTTGCCCATCTAATAAAATTATCTCCCGTATTAATTTTTTGGAGTACTATGTATAAATACTGCCACTCTACCTGGTCAAATGCTTTCTCTGCATCCAAAGATATAACTGATAAGTCTTCCTTTTCCCCTTTATGTGAATACATTATATTAAAAAGTCGTCTCAAATTGTTAAATGATTGTCTTTTGGGTGTAAGCCCTGTTTGGTCCGGGTTTATCAATTTATTAATATATTTGCTCAATCTTGTTGCTAAAGTTTTTGCTAAAATTTTTTGATCTATATTTAAAAGTGATATAGCTCTATATGAGCCCAGATCTTCTAGATCTTTATCTTTTTTTGGTATGAACGTAATTGTAGATTCTGCTAAAGTTTCTGGTAATTTATTTTCGGTAAAAGCATAACTATATAATTTAAGTAATCGTGGGACCATTAACTCTTATTATGTTTGTCTAGTGGTTTGGGTCTTTTGCGTTTCCTAATTCTAATAATGTAATTTCATTTCCTAACGTCCATTGATCTGTCCTGTTTTTTTATTTAGAACACTTTTATACGAAATTATAACTCCACGACTGAATGCCTTAAAAGATTCCCATAATAGAGATGGTGAAATACCTGGTGTCTCGTTTGTTTCAAAAACACATTTCATTTGTTGTTTTAAATACTCGTAACCTTGTGAGCCATTAGCTATTTGTGTGTTAAATCTCCAACATAATTTTATACCTGGCATTACCTCAAGTTTTAAAGTAAAAGTCAGCGGGGAGTGATCCGAAATAATACTATTTTTGTATTAATATTGTATACGGTATTAATTTTGTGTCCACTAAAAATAATAAATTCTTGAATAAGTTTTGTGCGCTGATGAGTAAAACAAATATTCCCTTCCTGTTGGATTAGCTATACTCCATACATCTGTTATATTAGTGTTTTTATATGTGTTTAAGAATTCACTAGACTTGGATTTAGCACTACCCTTCCTCAATTTTACTGATTTGTCTAAGTATGAATCTATAACACAGTTAAAGTCCCCCCTAGTATTACATTTTGAAAATTATACTCATCTATTTTATCCATAATTTTCTTTAAAAATTGGGGATTATCTAAATTTGGTGCATAAATATTTATCAGAGTCAGTGGAGTGGAATAAATTTCTCCTGCCACCATCGTGTATCTTCCTTCTTTATCAGATATTGTATTCTTTAATATAAACGGTATACCTTTCCGAATAATTATAGCCGTTCCTCTAGCTTTAGCAGTAAATGACGAGTGATATGTTTGGTCTATCCAGTTTGCCCTTAGTCTCAGGGTTACACAAAAAGCTGGAGAAACTCAGCGGGTGCAGCAGCATCTAAGGAGCGAAGGAGATAGGCGACGTTTCGGGTCGAGACCCTTCTTCAGACTGGTCAGGGATCAGGGAGACGAGAGATATAGACGGTGATGTGGAGAGATAAAGAACAATGAATGAAAGATATGCAAAAAAGTATCGATGATAAAGGGAACAAGCCATTGTAAGCTGTTTGTGGTGTGAAAATGAGAAGCTAGTGCGACTAGGGTGGGGGAGGGAGATAGAGATAGAGGGAATGCCAGGGCCCGAGGGCTGAGGGAGAGGTGGGAAAGGGGAGGAGACAGCAAGGGTTAACAGAATTGAGAAAATTCAATGTTCAAGCCCAAAGGATGCAGACTCCCCAAGAGGAATATGAGGTGCTGTTCCTCCAACTTGCGGTGTTGCTCACTCTGGCCGTGGAGGAGGCCCAGGACCGAGAGGTCGGATACGGAATGGGAGGGGGAGTTGAAGTGCTGAGCCACAGGGAGGTCGGGTTGGTTTTTCGGACCGAGCGGAGGTGTTCGGCGAAACGATCGCCAATCCTCCGCTTGGTCTCACCGATATAGATCATCTGGCATCTGGAGCAGCGGATGCAGTAGATGAGGTTGGAGGAGGTGCAGGTGAACCTCTGTCGGACCTGGAAGGACTGCTTATGTCCCTGAAAGGAGTGCAGGGGGGAGCTGAAGGGACAAGTGTTGCATTTCTTGCGGTTGCAAGGGAAAGTGCCCGGGGAAGGGGTAGAGCGGGAGGGGAGGGAAGAATTGACAAGGGAGTTGCGGAGGGAGCGGTCTTTGCGGAAGGCAGACAGGGGGGGGGGAGATGGGAAGATGTGGCGGGTGGAGGGGTCACGTTGGAGGTGGCGAAACTGGCGGAGGACTCTGTGTTGTACTTGCCCTTAGTCTCATCTGTGTTTGTAGTTTCGTATGCGTTTCTTGCAGAAAAGTGATATCCACCTTAAAGATTTTAAATCGGCCATAATCTTGCCCCTTTTAATTGGATTATTCGCACCCCTAATATTCCAACTACAAAATGTGACTCCTCCATTCTTTTTATCCTTATTATCCTGCATTATAAATAGGTTTTGGTGATTTTACTTCATGTGGTGTAGTTAGGTACCTCAGACTTTTGGGTATAAGGGTATCATGCCACACTTCTGATGTTATTTTACCTCTCCGTATATTGAACCTCCATAAGAAAAAGAGAAAGGTGTGTGGAAAAATAGTGAAGAAAAGGAAAAATTGTTAGATAAGCCACATAAAAGTAAATACAACAACAAAAAATAACGTGAATTTAAGGTATCAAAAAGGTGATACCCTAAATATAAGAAGCCATCTATGATGGCTAAAAATTGATTGACCTCCGTAGATGGAATTATACATTGAGTTCCACCCCTAAATACAATGGCATTTATAACTACATGCCGTTTCATCTAAATGTATCTTAATATGTCTTAATATATCTAAAGAAAACAAATCATCTTTACTGTTTCAAATATTCTCTTTTCTACCCCAATTTTAAACCTTCCATATTACTTGCTCGTAATCCCCGAATCATAGAATTAAAAAACATGCGAACACCTGCCCTATCCCTGTCCAAATATACAGTATTCATCAGTACCTTAATTACCAGCCTGTTTCATTTCTTATCTTAAATACAACCGTCTTCCAGCCCAAACCTCTGGGACTTTTCCAGATCATTAATCTTACTTTCTTCCCACACGTTTATTATGTTATAATATTCTTATACCGCTTTTCATTAATTGTAATGTGTTAGTATACATCCTAAATTATATTTCATTTCTTTTCAGCCAAATTAACCTTATATATCTGTTAATAATAATCATCTCTATGTGTCCCTTATCCCCTAAATACATTAGGTTAATACCTTGGTTACTCATATTAGTATAAAATTAATATCATAGCATTACCCTTAATTAGTGATATTAACTTTATATAGTTAGTTCATTCTTTACGTTACATATATACTGTATTAAATAAAACATTTCTTAATTCCATAATTTCCTTTAATTTTATTTCAAACCTGATCGCGTTGCTTCAAGATGTTCTCCTTTCAATTATTTATCTTCTCCTTATCTGTTCAAGGTTGACACCAGGGCATGTTCATTGCATACACATTCCTGACAGATAAGCCTGTCTGGTTAATGTCTAGAGCAGTTCCACCATCTTAATTCCAGCACAGTTTCCCAATAAACGTTTAATCATCAAACTTTACTTCTCTTTTTTTTCTATTTTCTTTACAATTTCTTGTGAGTAATTAAATGCCGAATCCGGGTCTGTGAAGGCGCATTGAATAGAGTTGTAATTAATTTTCATTTTCGCGGGAAACACAACTCCGTATTTCACCTCTGATTTACCTTGCAGAATAGTAAGATTAAAGGAGAACTTACCAGTTTGAAGTTTGATCTTTATTTTATGAGGAGTCGAGTTGAGGGACTACGTGAATAGAAGCCCGTACAGCCGTTGGTGCGTCAATCTTCAAAGCAGCGGAATGAATTCACAGCTAACAATGACCGAAGTATAACGGTAAGATGATAAAACTAGAACTACCAGATGAGATCTATGAGGGTGGGAGCGGAGGGCACGTAGTCCCTCAACTCAACTCCTCATAAAATAAAGATCAAACTTCAAACTGGTAAGTTCTCGTTTAATCTTACTATTTTACTTCGGAGTCACGTGAGTGACTACGTGAAGACTTCAAAGCACTGTGAATTCACGCCGCAGACTCAAATCCGACGTTCACACTGCCTGGATTGACTCAAAAGTCGTTAACAATCAATCATGCATCAGTAATACATTTGTTAAATGAAATAACAGTTTATTTGCAAACAAATCATAACAAACCCCTCTAACTCAGGGGAAAAATGTAACAGTACTGACACCAGAATCAGCAAACACCCCGAGCATTGAAATCGGCTTGTGACAAAACCTCTGAAAAGTTAGCTCACTGGACCATCCTGCGGCCGCGAGGACCTTGAAATCGTTTGCACCGACACCTTACTGTGTGGTTTTTTGTGACTAATAAACAAAGCCAACTCTGTTCCTCTCAGAGGTTTAGTAATCTCAATGTAAAGAGATAAATGTGAGACTATACAGAAGCGATCATCTGCGGGGTATGCTGAAAACACCATCTTACATCCTGTCATGCCTCTTTTATTATTTTTAAGCAAATCATAGACATAAAATATAATGGCATCAGCCGACACATGCATTCTATCTAGCCGTAGCTTTTGCAATGTTTGTACACGTTGGGCTGAAACCAACACCAGAAGCATGACCACCTTCATAGTTAATTTGGCTATAGATAGGCTTGTAACCGGAGCCCACTGGCGAAGAAGCATAAAAACCTCACTCACATTGCAAATACCGGCATACCTGAGTTTAGGAGGATTAGAATTGAAAACTCCCTTCATGAATCGTGAACTAACGGATGTGTCCCTACTGTATGCAATTCTGCATTCATAGGTAAATAAGAAAACAGAGCACTTCTGGCTGAATTAATTGCACTGTAACTTAATTTTTTGGTCAAAATAAAGAGTTGACAAACTCCAATACATCCGTGATCCCTGCCGTGTGATATACAATATCCTGCTGTAGGCAGAATTGCTCCCACTTCCTTATATAGGTGATATATTGCTGCTGTGTACTATCCCTGCAGGCCGACGTGAGAACATCCACCGTCCGATGAGCCAGTCCTCTCCCCAGGTATGGCCTCCTTAAAATCTGCAAATTAACAGATCAATACGATCCTATAAAGGATGTTGATCCCCAGTGACTGGATTTACCAGTAGATTTTTATTCTTGGGCATAAGCATGTAAGGCTCCCTAGCCATTTGTAATACAACGGGAAACCATGCTCGTGTAGGCCAATCTGGCACTACCAATACCCCTGAAGCGGAGTCCTCCTTGATCTTTTGCAAACATCTGCTGATGAGACAGAATGAAGGAAATACATACACAAACATTCCTCCCCCAATGCAGCGAAAATGCATCCACTGCTACTGCCCCAGTATCTGGTTACCATGAAACATATCTAGGTAACTGATGATTTAATCGAGATGCAAACAAGTCAATATCTGGCAATGCGTACTGATCAATCATTTGGTTAAACACATCCTGATTTAACATCCATTCAATGTTGTCATTAACTGACGTGACCTCTTCCTGGCAAATAAAGTGCTGAAAGCCAGATATTTTGGTCAATACACGAGCTCCAAATCTGGTTAGCCAGTCTATCACAAGACTGTGACTTAACTCCACCCATGTGGTTTACATATGCCACTGCTGTGGTGTTGTGAATCTGAGCTGCACATGCAGATCCCTCCTTGTAGAACAATAAGCTTTGAGCCCATACCAGGTGCCCAACAACTCTAAATAATCAATCCCTCTTAATTGAGGAAGCGATGTCTCATCCACATTCCATCTGCCTCCACAACTAGAAAACATATCTGTTGCACCCCAACCCAGTGCACTCACATCAGTCTGTAATATCAGTGACGGTGATTCCACGAAACCTTCCTTAAATTTTTTGAAACATGTACTATCCACCATTGTATGTCAGCAATCGCCCCAGCTGACAACTGCATAGGCCTATCAAAAATAGCCCCTTTGTATTCTCAGTGCCTGTTCCTTTGATGGTTGTAATTGTTGATAATGCAGAGGACAATACTGCACAGCTGGAAAGGCTGCAACAACTTCCCAATAAAACTGGCTACTTGTCTAATCAAAGGCCGTTGTTCTCCAACGAGATTAACACAGTCCTCAATTAACTGATTCAATTTATCCCTGGGCAAAGTTACCAACATGTGATTGGAATTAATGGTAAATCCCAGATAATCAATAATTTGGACTGGTGATAATTTAGATTTACCTGGGTGAATAACAAATCCCATTTGTTCAAAAGTGATTTTAACAACTGAAACTGATGATTGAGTTTCAGCATGAGTCTTTCCAACAATCAGAAATCATCTAAATAGGCCATTACCACATGCCCCTGAGCTCTAAGCAATGCTAACACAGGTTTTACCAATTTAGTAAATAATCTAGGAGCTGAAGTTAATCCATTCGGCAATGTCCTGAATTGCCACAGCTCAGTCATCCAAATAAATTTCAAATATCTTCTATCATCGCCATGAATAGACACTGCGTAATACGCATTTTTTAAATCAATGGTTGCCATATAATACCCTTTGGACACTAGATGTTTGCCCGCGGTAAAGTTCTCCATTTTGAAATGCCTATAACAAACAAATTTGTTCAAATTCGATAAATCCAGAATAATTCTACATCTCCCAGTCTTTTTAGATCTGGGAAATATACTTGACAGAAATTGTTGACTTTGATAGACAGAAGGCTCAATTACCCCTTCTTATGTAACGACTGAATCTCTGCTTGAATAAGCACATTTTCCTCATCTGAAAAATAAGTTTACGACTAGGAAAATGTTGATTAGGTAGACTGTCATAGTAAAATCCAATTTTTCACCCCTTCAATACACTAAGTATGAACAAATCTGATGTCAACTGCTGCCATTGTTTGAGAACAATTTTAACCTTCCCCAATTTGAACAGGAACATCAGTTAATTCATCGTCTGTCAAATGTTATATTCCTTACCAGCATCTTTCCTTGCGGCCCTTGTTGTCCTCGACTTCTTGTAGAGAACCTTTTTTGCCTTGCTTCCAGCTGGCTTAATGAGGGCCATGGTTATAACAACCTCATAACAGTCTTTGACCCTTTTTGCAAGGTTACTGCCAAACAACAGATTTCGTGTTGGTACACTGGTCGGTTTGCACAACTCGCCAAATTCGGGTTAGCACTAGCTTAATAGCGGCCCTCCCGACATTATTAATTTCAAAATGCATTAAAAAGGAGTCCCAGTTCATCCTGGTGTGCTTCAACCATATCATTTGTATCAATAACTTTCACCACAGCTGTAATACCTGCTAACAACAGTTTAAGCACTTTTTTAAAACTTCATCTCCTGGGCCCTAGCAGGCAAACCCATCTATGCAAATTTGGTGATTAACCACCGGTACCTTCAGGAGATCACAATTAACAGGAGCTTTATAGTTTTTTGCTACTTCATCCATAGCTAGCTCCTGTAACTGGTGGGAGAGCATATACTGAATGGCTTCGGCCAATTCTACATCAATCGCCTTTCATGCCCCTCTACACTCAGCAAACTTCCCAGCAATGTTCGGAATTACCTCCAACCGAACACCTTGCTCTCCCCCAGTATACGTCAGCAAACGGCCCTGATAGAACATCCTCCTCACAGGCAGGATAGTTCTGCAGCCCTGAAACAGGTGCTGCTAGCACAAGCTCTCCATCAGCCTGGCTTGGGCACCACTCCTCCTCACGGAGCTGGAACATCCTCCTCACAGGCAGGATAGTTCTGCAGCCCTGAAACAGGTGCTGCTAGCACAAGCTCTCCATCAGCCTGGCTTGGGCACCACTCCTCCTCACGGAGCTGGTCCCTGTCGAGCATTCTTTTGTAATATAATCTCGACGTGGGAGAGCCGTGAGCAAACGGACTCTCCTATGGAGGGTATAACCTCCAGGCCCGACTCATCTACGGGCCACAGAGACTTGCCAGTGGCCTTCCACCCTACTGTGCAAGCCTCCACTGCCCCCCGGCAGTGGGTCCGCAACCATTGGCTGTGTAGCCAGCACCGGACCAGGTGTACCAGACGGGCCTCCATCCTCAACACTCTCCTGGTCACTCTCCTTTCTACCCCCGGAGCGCCTCGCCGACACCTTCTTCACTTTCTGCAACATATCTACCAAAACTCCCAACCGTCGCAGAAAATGACCTGTGGTAAAGTATTTCAACAAACCTTACCTCCGTTTAAACCTGTTAACGAAAAGTGCAGATGCTGGAGAATGGAGGGTGAAGTCTGAAGAAGGGTCTCGACCCGAAACGTCGCCCATCTCCTTCGCTCCTTAGATGCTGCTGCACCCGCTGAATTCTCCAGCTTTTCGTGTAACCTGTTTAAACTTACCGCTCGGAGGAGCGCTGCTGCTCCAACCGGCCGACTGCACCAGCGTCTGACGCCATGACGCACCAACGGCTGTACGGGCTTCTATCCACGTAGTCACTCACGTGACTCCGAAGTAAAATGCTGCTTGCTCTTTTAAACTTGTTCATTTTCTCCCATATTTCGCGTTGGTAGTCCCTGTAGAATCTGACAGTCTCTCCATCAAATGTAAGCCTCTCCCCATGTGGTATCATCTTCATAAGTTTATCCAGACTTGAAATGTCCAAACATTTCACATTAATCTGTCTTGAGGAAGCATTTGTTTCTCTTCTGAAGCGACCTACCCGATGTGCCACATCAATCCTCGGGTTTTCCTTCAACTTAAAGACATCTTTGAGTATTTTAGTAACAAGTTCAGTTATTAAAATTCCTAGCTCTTGTCCCTCCTTTACTCCTACAATCCTCAAGTTCTGTCTCCTTGATGTAGCTTCGAAATTTTGAATGTTATCTGTCATTTATTCAATTGCTCCCGATTAACCCCTTGTTCGTCTTTCAGGGTCGTTATTTCCCGAGACATCTCACGTATTTCAACCTTCATATCTTCTATCGACTTATCAACTCCTTCAGTCAGTTCATCAAATTTCTTATTATAATCGTATTCCATTCTCGCAAATTCCTGAGTTGTCCTCTGCTCCAAATCCGACAGCTGTTGCTTCAAAAAGTCAAACTGTTCCTTTGATTCATCGTGCACAGCATCTATTTCCTTGGAGAGATTAACCTCCATCTTAGATAACTTGTTCTCCAGTGTCTTATTCATGTTAGTGAGCATTTTGGAGAATTCCTTAGTGAGATCTGTGGTAAGATCTTTAGTAAGATTAACTCTTATCGTTTGTTCCCACTGCTTCATCTCTTTCTCCTTTTCTGTCTCTTTTGTCTCTCCTTTTGTAGCCATTTCAGATAATGCTTGTTGAGAATCAAATTCTTCGTCTGAGCTTTCAGTTGCTGTTTGGAGGGCTGCCAAATCTTCTTCCAGCCGGAGTCTGATAGTCGATTTCTTTGGTCCCCGTTACTGTTTCCCTTTTTCATCTACAGATCCTGTTAAAACTCAAATTCTCTCGACACTGTATGCTGCTATCACTCCCACGACACCAAGCAGCCGCCGGTGGAAGTTTTTAAATCTGTCCCAACTTAAGAAACAGCTTTTTACACGACTTTAGCAGGAGCTGAATCAATGCTGCACCTTCACCACTTCATGGTGCCACCGGAAGTCTCAAATGGAGGACATTTAAATATTAAATTTTAAGAGTACAGAATCTTTATGTCCCTGTTCGGTTGAAAGGAAATAATAATTGGAAAGAGCCATGATTTTCAAGGGAAATTGGACACTTGGTTCGGAAAAAGAGAGAGCTACAATTATTACATAGAAACATTGAAAATATGTGCAGGAGGAGTCCATTCAGCCCTTCGAGCCAGCACCACCATTCATTGTGATCATGCCTGATCGTCCGCTATCAATAACCCTTGCGTGCCTTCTCCCCATATCCCTTGACTCCACTAGCCCCTGGAGCTCTATCCAACTCTCTCTTAAATCCATCCATTATAGGCAGCATGGAGTAATTGAGGTGCTTGAGGAACGCAAAGAATGTAAAATAATCTTAAGAAAGAAATTAGAAAAACTAAAAGAAGATATGAGGTTGCTTTGGCAAGTAAGGTGAAAGTAAATGCAAAGGGTTTCTACAGCTATCTTCATAGCAAAAGGAAACGAGGGATAGAATTGGTCCATTGCAGAGTCAAAGTGGACAGCTATCTGCAGAGCCAAAAGAGATGGGGGAGATATTGAACAATTTACAGTGGCTTGCAAAAGTATTCATACCCCTTGAACTTTTCCACATTTTGTCACGTTACAACCACAAACGTAAATGTATTTTATTGAGATTTTATGTGATAGACCAACATAAAGTGGTGCATAATTGTGGTGGAGGGGAAATGATACATGGTTTCTAAATTTTATTACAAATAAAAAACTGAAAAGTGTGGCGTGCAAAATTATTCAGCCCCCCTGAGTCAATACATTGTAGAACCACATTTCGCTGCAATTACAGCTGCAAGTCTTTTGGGGTATCTCTACCAGCTTTGCAAATGTAGAGACTGAAATTTTTGCCCATTCTTCTGTGCAAAATAGCTCAAGCTCAGTCAGATTGGATGGAGAGCATCTGTAAACAGCAATTTACAAGTCTTGCCAGGGATTCTCAATTGGATTTAGCTCTGGACTTTGACTGGGCCATTCTAACACATGAATATGCTTTGATCCATTTATTCCATTGTAGCTCTGGCTGTATGTTTAGGGCTGTTGTCCTGCTGGAAGGTGAACCTCCACCCCAGTCTCAAGTCTTTTGCAGACTCTAACAGGTTTTCTTCCAAGATTGCCTTGTATTTGGCTCCATCCATCTTCCCATTAACTCTGACCAGCTTCCCTGCTGAAGAAAAGCATCCCCACAGCATGATGCCGCCACCACCATTTTTCACAGTGGGGATGGTGTGTTCAGGGTGATTTGCAGTGTTAGTTTTCCGCCACACATAGCGTTTTGCATTTAGGCCAAAAACTTCAATTTTGGTCTCATCAGTCCAAAGCACCTTCCTCCACATGTTTGCTGTGTCCCCCACATGGCTTGTGGCAAATTGTAAATGGGACTTCTTATGGCTTTGTTTCAACAATGGCTTTCCTCTTGCCACTCTTCCATAAAGGACTGATTTGTGGAGTGCACGACTAATAGTTGTCCTGTGGACAGATTCTCCCACCTGAGCTGTGGATCTCTGCAGCTTCTCCAGAGTTACCATGGGCCTCTTGGCTGCTTCTCTGATCAATGCTCTCCTTGCACGGCCTATCAGTTTAGGTGGACGGCCATGTCTTGGTAGGTTTGCAGTTGTGTCATACTCTTTCCATTTTCGGATGATGGATTGAACAGTGCTCCGTGAGTTCTTCAAAGCTTGGGATATTATTTTATAACCTAACCCTGCTTTAAACTTCTCCACAACGTTATCCCTGACCTGTCTGGTGTGTTCCTTGGGCTTCATGATGCTGTTTGTTCACTAATGTTCTCTAACAAACCTCTGAGGCCTTCACAGAACAGCTGTATTTATACTGAGATTAGATTACACACAAGTAGACTCTATTTATTAATTAGCTGACTTCAGAAGGCAATTGGTTGCACTGGATTTTATTTAGGGGTATCAGCGTAAAGGGGGCAGAATACTTTTGCACGCCACACTTTTCAGTTTTTTATTTGTAAAAAAAAATTGAAAACCATGTATCATTTTCCTTCCACTTCACAATTATGCGCCACTTTGTGTTGGTCTATCACATAATATTCCAATAAAATACATTTACGTTTGTGGTTGTAACGTGACAAAATGTGGAAAAGTTCAAGGGGTATGAATACAGTTGCAAGCCACTGTATTTTCTTCAGTATTCACCAAAAGAAGGATATTGAATTGTGTGAGGTAAGGGAAACAAGTAGAGAAGCTATGGAAACTATAAGATTCAAAGTAGAGGAAGTACTGACACATTTTAATAATATAAAAGTGGATAAGTCTCCAGGTCCTGACAGGATATTCCATAGGACATTGAGGGAAGTTAGTGAAGAAATAGCAGGGGCTAAGACAGAAATATTTATAATGTCATTAGAAACGGGCATGGTGCCAGAGGATTGGCGTACTGCGCATGTTGTTCCATTGTTTAAAAAGGGTTCTAAGAGTAAACTTAGCAATTGTAGAACTGTTAGTTTGACGTCAGTGTTGGGCAAATTCATGGAAAAGATACTCAGAGATATTATATATAATCATCTGGATAAACAGGGTCTGATTAGGAACAGTCAACATGGATTTGTGCCTGGAAGGTCATGTTTGACTAATCTTACTGAATGTTTTGAAGAGGTTACTAGGGAAATTGATGAGGATAAAGCGGTGGATGTTTTCTATATTGAGATCAGTAAAGCCTTGTGACAAGGTTCCACGTGGAAGATTGGTTAAGAAGGTATTAATGGTGGAGTAGTAAGATGGATTCAACAGTGGCTGAATGGGAGATACCAGAGAGTAATGGTGGATGGCTGTTTGTCAGTTTGGAGGCCGGTGACTAGTTGGGTGCCTCAGGGATTTGTGTTGGGTCCACTGTTGCTTGTCATATACATCAATGATCTGGATGATGGTGTGGTAAATTGGATTAGTTAGTATGCAGATGATACTAAGATAGGTGGTGTTGTGAATAATGAAGCAGATTTTCAAAGTCTACAGAGAGATTTAGGCCTTTTGGAAGAGTGAGCTGAAAGATGGCAGATGGAGTTTAATGCTGTTAAGTGTGAGGTGCTACGTCTTGGCGGGACAAATCAAAATAGGACGTACATGGTAAATAGTAGTGAATTGAGGAATGCAGTTGAACAGACAGATCTAGGAATAACTGCATAGTTCCCTGAAGGTGGAATCGCATGTAGATAGGGTGGCAATAGGGTGGTACTTTTGGCGTGCTGGCCTTTTTAAATCAGAGCATTGAGTATAGAAGTTGGGATGTAATGTTAAAATTGTACAAGGCATTGGTGATGCCAATTCTGGAGTATGGTGTACAGTTTTGGTCGCCAAATTATAGGAAGGATGTCAACAAAATAGAGAGAGTACAGAGGAGATTTGCTAGAATGTTGCCTGGGTTTCAGCAACTATGTTACAGAGAAAGGTTGAACAAGTTAGGTCTTTACTCTTTGGAGAGCAGAAGGTTGAGGGGGGACTTGATAGAGGCCTTTAAAATGATGAGAGGGATAGACAGAGATGACATGGATAAGCTTTTTCCATTGAGAGTAGGGAAGATTCAAACAGGACATGATTTGAGAATGAAGGGACAAAAGTTTAGGGGTAACATGAGGGGGAACTTTTTTACTCAGAGAGTGGTAGCTGTACGGAATGAGCTTCCAGTGGAAGTGGTGGAGGCAGGTTCCATTTTATCATTTAAATATCAATTGGATAGGTATATGGATGGGAAAGGAATGGAGGGTTATGGCCTGAGTGCAGGCAGATGGGACTAGGTGAGAGTAAGTGTTCGGCACGGACTAGAAAGGCCGACATGGCCTGTTTCCATGCTGTAATTGTCATATGGTTATATATGCAGGTAGAGAGAGGGAGAGGTGGAGGAAGGGAGAGAGAATGGGGGACGGAGGGAGAGGGAGGAGAGAGGGAGGAGAGAGGGAGGAATGGGTACAGAGTGAAGCGGAGGGAGAGAAGAGAGGGGAGAGAGAGAGGGGGAGAGAGGAAGGGAGAGATGGAGAGAGGGGGAGAGTGACGGCGAGTGTGAGGGAGGGAGGGGAAAGAGAAGGTGAGAGCCTACCTGTAGGTTTGTGGCGGGCAGACGTGACCACATGGTAGACACCTGTCCCAATGGTCTCCAAGGCCTGGTACTCCTCCCCCACATCAAAGGTGATGTCCATGGAGTGGGCTTTGAGGAAGGCAAGGTTGTGGGCGGCCGTGGCCCGGCTGTCCATCTCCTCCTCCTCCACCCTACGCACCCCCTCCTCCTGCTCCTCCCCCTCCTCCGCACGTTGCCCCTCCTCCTCCTCGAGCCCATCGAGAGAGAGAGAGAGAGAGAGAGAGAGAGAGAGAGAGAGAGAGAGAGAGAGAGAGAGAGAGATCCATCCTTGCTCCTGAGGTACCTGCTCACCTATCTCCTGATGTATTTCACCCTTCCTGATGGACCTAATGCTAGCTGTTTACAATATACATCAACGATTTAGATGAAGGGATAGACAGAGGTGACATGGATAAGCTTTTTCCATTGATAGTAGGGAAGATTCAAACAAGAAGATATGATTTGAGAATTAAGGGACAGAAGTTTAGAGGTAACATGAGGGGAAACGTCTTTACTCAGAGAGTGGTAGCTGTGTGGAATGAGCTTCCAGTGGAAGTGGTGGAGGCAGGTTCGATGTTATCATTTAAAAATAAATTGGATAGGTATATGGACGGGAAAGGAATGAAGGACAATGGTCTGAGTGCAGGTAGACGGGACTAGGGGTGAACAAGTGTTCGGCATGGACTAGAAGGGCTGAGATGTCCTGTTTCCGTGCTGTAATTGTTATATGGTTATATGGTTTCACTTTGGCTACGGATCTTGCACTCAGATTTAGAAGGTGTGTTTTATTGATAAGAAAATGTATAATTACTCTAACTTTCCTTTCTTCTTTGCGTGAAGCCCGATAAGCACTGAGCAGCGTGTGTGCTCTTTGTAGATCTCGCCACTCCCGTCTGGCAAATTGATTAAAAGATTGCTTTAACCATTTTGTTGCTGTCTGCTTTCTTTAAGTGACTAACTTTGACAACTGTGTTCTTTGGAATTCTTCAGAATTAAGGTTGCACTATCAATAATGATAGAAAATTCCAAACACCCAGGAATGATCAGACATTATTCTCGCCTCCATGCATATCTGTAGCCGTAGGGCAGTCAGACACCTCCCCACTACTTCAAAGATAGTTCTTGCACAGGGCTGGATTTTGATGAAGAGAGGCCCTAAGCTGTTCCACTTGTGAGGCCCCTCGCAATCCCCCACCCCCACAACTAGAGGAAGATGGTCCACCAGATTGACACCGATTTGCAGCCGAGAGTGGCCAATGAGATAAGGGGCTGGAAAGCTGCGCTTATTTATTTATTTATTTATTGCCAGTGCTCGTGTCGAGTTATTGGCTTAAACACTATTATTCTGAAATGGAAGGCAAGAAAAATTACTGAAGGGTTGTTTAGAGACTGCAGTGCGCTGTGACAGCATATGTAAGAAAGGCCTATGACAGAGTCAAACATATTATACACCTTGCAGGGCTCTCACTTATTTTTTTCTCTGTTGTCAGCCGGGCAACTGGCAGCTTTTTAAGTTGCCAAATGACAGTTTCGGTGGACATTTACGACGGCTTGCATCACGCGTGCGATATGTGCTCGGACGAAGTGCGTAGTTACCAGTCGGAATTATGCTCAATGAAGCATTCACATATTATTTCTGCTTCAAATAGTCACAAACTAAACATATTCACCAATCAAGACATGATATATATACCACAATGACATGCAGCAAAATGTTAATACATTATCTCAACTCTTTTTACACGTTGCAAAGAATGCAATTTCTATTATTTCTTTCCACTTCCAAACAAAAATGTGGTTGGATTATTCAGCGTATTATCAACCTCGGTGAGACCAAGCGCAGGCTTGGCGATCGCTTCGCACAACACCTCCACTCAGTTCGCAATAACCAACCTGATCTCCCGGTGGCTCAACTCTTCATCTCCCCCTCCCATTCTGAATCCAACCTTTCTGTGCTGGCCTCCTCCATGGCCAGAGTGAGGCCCACCGTATATTCGAGGAGCAGCACCTCATAGTTGCTTGGGTAGTTTACACCCCAGCGTTAAGAACATTGGCCTCTCTAATTTCAGGTAGTCCTTGCTTTCTCCCTCCTTCCCCTCCCATTCCCAGCTCACCCACAGACTACTGTCTCCGCCTCTTCCTTTCTTATTCAATTGTGCCCCCACCCCCCGACATCAATCTGAAGAAGGGTCTCGACCCGAAACATTGTCTATTCCGTCGCTCCTTAGATGCTGCCTTAACCATTGATTTTCTCCAGCTTTTTGGTCTACCAATGGGATCGCACCACTGGCCACATCTTCCCATCTCCTCTCTTGTTGGCTTTCCACAGAGACTGCTCCCTCTGTAACACTGTGGTCAATTCGTCCCTTCCCACCCAAACCACCCCCTCTCCTGGCACTTTCCCTGGCAACCGCAGGAAATGCTACACTTGTCGCTTTACCTCCCCCCTTGACTCCATTTCAAGGACCCAAGCAGTCATTGCAGGAGTGGCATAGGTTCACCTGCACATCCTGCAAACTCATATATCGCATCCACTGATCTAGTTGTCAGCTGCTCTACATCGGTGAGACCAAGGGTAGGCTTGGCGATCGGTTCGCCCAACACAACCGCTCGGTCTGCAATAACCAACCTGATCTCCTGGTGGCTCAGCACTAAAACTCCCCCTCCCATTCAAAATCCGACCTTTCTGTCCTGGGCCTCTTCCATGGCCAGAGTGAGGCCCACTATAAATTGGAGGAGCAGTACCTCATATTTCGCTTGGATAGTTTACACCCCAGCGGTATGAACATTGACCTCCAATTTCAGGTAGTCCCTGCTTTCTCCTCCCCTTCCCAGCTCTTCCTCAGCCTATTGTCTCCATCTCTCCTTTCTTCTTTTCCCCCCCCCCCCCCCACACATCAGTTTGAAGAAGGGTCTCGACCTGAAACGTCGCCTATTTCCTTCGCTCCACAGAGAGTTTCTCCAGTATTTTTTCTCCCCATTCACACAAGTTCTGTTATCCCACTTCCCTCACCCACTCCCTACACATTAGGGACAATTTTACAGAGACAAGTTAACCTACAAAGCCAATGCATCTTTGGGATGTGGGAGGAAACCCACACGCTTGCAGGGAGAATTTGCTAATTCAACACAGACAGTGGCCGAGGACAGGATCGAACACAGATCCCTGGCGTGTGAGGCAGCAAGTCCACCAGCTGTGCCACTATATTTTCTTTTCCAACACACAAAAAATTATACATTGATAACTTTGGTTACTAAAAAAATGTAATATCCATTTTCAGTTTTAAATCTCCAAGTGACGCTATGTCCGCCTTTACAGCTACTATGTTTTAATTAAGTTAAAGTCTATGGGGTAGTACATTGGCCATAAAGTTGCTGCCTAAAAGTGCCAGAACCCCAGAATTGCTGTCTGTATGGTGTTTGCTCTTTTTCCCTTTGATCGCATGGGTTTTCTCTGGGTGCCCTTGTTTCCTTCCACATTCCAAAGGTGTGCAGGAACGTATTTCAGACCCAATCCAAAACTTAATATTTTCCTTTTGTCCAGAGATTCTGTCTGACCTGTTGAGTTACTCCAGCTTTTCGTGTCTATCTTCAGTTTAAACCAGCATCTGCAGTTCCTTCCTACACACAAGATACTCTACGATAGAACTTTATTATTCCCAGGAGGGAAATTGTGTGCGTGCGTGGGTACATATATTTATATAGTTATATATTCATATATAAATATACACCATTTTGTTTTCTCGTTTGTAACATTGTTTACTGATTACTATGTTTACACATTCTGTTGTGCTGCTGCAAGTAAGGATTTCATTGTTCTAACTGGGACGTGACAGAATAAAACACTCTTGACTCTTGACTTACTCCGCTAATGTGTGGGATAGAACTAGTGTACGGGTGATCGGTGGTCGGCGTGGACTCGGTGGGCTGAAGGGCCTGTTTCCACGCTGTATCTTTAAATTAAACTAAAAACACTAAAACCAGAGAGAGTCTAAAGAAGGGTCTCTACCTGAAATGTCACCCAATTTCTTCTATCCAGAGTTGCTGGCTGCTCCATGGGGTACCCCCGCACAATTAAAGCATGGAATAGTCTTCTCTCTGCCATAATTACCCAACCATATGCAACTAAATTTAAGGTACCTCTTTTTTCCCCAAAAACCCTTTTTTTGCTTGTCCAAGTCAAGAATCAAGAGAATGTTATTGTCATGTGTCCCATATAGGACAATGACATTCTTGCTTGCTGCAGCACAACAGAATATGTGAACATAATACAGAACAGGAGGTAAAAGTTCAGTGTGTTTATATACCATAGACCATATATATACACAATAAATAAACAGATAAAATGCAACAGGCTTTGTTGTTTCCCAGATTATATTTTGGTTGTAATTGTTCGAATGATAGTAATTTTCCAGTTTCATACAAGTCTCCAAGCGTTTCAATTCCTACTCTTTCCCATTGTATAATTGAGGGTTTAAACGAAGGGTTATTAACTATTGCAGATAAGAGAGATAGATTTCTTAATTTTTAATTATGTTTTATTTGTTTCCAAGTTCTAATTGTACTATGTATAATTGTGTTTTTGTTGTAGTTTGTGTTATTCAACTTCATTGGTGAGAGGGGGATCGCTCCAATATTACAAGGGGAGCAGTCCTCTCTCTCCATAATAATCCACTCCAGCTGCTGGGCAGAATTGTCCAGCAGTTGAATCATATTTTTAATATTTACAGACCAATAATAGTACATAAAGTTAGGGAGTGCTAATCCCCCTACTGCTTTGAGTTTTTTCAAGTCTGTTCTTTGTATTCTATGGGATTTATAATCCCATATAAAATTTGTAATGCCTGAATCCAATTTTTTATTTAATTTTTTGGTAGGTATATTGGAATTGATTGGAATAGGTATAAAATTTGTGGTAGAAAAAACATTATTATAGCATTTATTTGACCTAGAAAAGACATCGGAAGCGTTTTCCAGAATTTAATTAGGTTATATAATTTCTTAAGTGAAGGATTATAATTTTTGTTAAACATATCTTGATATCTTCTGGTAATTTCAATACCCAATTATTTAATTTTTTCTGTAGCTCATTTAAAAGGGAAATTTAAGAGGTGTGTTGAGTCTTTCGGTTTTATTGACATGATTTCACTTTTGTTCCAATTTATTCTGTATCCTGAGAATCATCCGAAATCCTCAATTAAGTTTAATATATTTGGTATAGTGATATGGTGTTTTGTGATGTACAGTAGTACATCATCAGCGTATAATAGTAAGATTAAATGAGAACTTACCAGTTTGAAGTTTGATCGTTATTTTATGAGGAGTAACGATGAGGGATTACGTGAAGAATTCCCGCCTG
Source organism: Okamejei kenojei (assembly GCA_035221665.1). Lineage (NCBI taxonomy): Eukaryota > Metazoa > Chordata > Chondrichthyes > Rajiformes > Rajidae > Okamejei > Okamejei kenojei. The sequence continues at coordinate 88,830 of JAVHYY010000109.1, read as the reverse complement.
GCGCATGATCGGCATACTTCAAAGCAGCGCATGAAAAACACAGAACTAATAGCCAGAGTAAGATAACAAGGCTCAACATAGACTAGAACTACCAGATGATCATTTATTTTATGAGGGTTGGGAGTGGAGGGCACGTAATCCCTCATCGTTACTCCTCATAAAATAACGATCAAACTTCGAACTGGTAAGTTCTCATTTAATCTTACTATTTTACTTCGGAGTCACGTGAGAGATTTTGTAGCTTTGTGTTTTTTATGTCGTAGACTCATTCCATACGGCACTCTGGCTCAGTCAACACAGTAGTGAGTAAATAATATATGTTTTAAACATTTTTTAAACATTTTTTAAACATTGCTTCAGTTTATGTAATAAGTCTTTTCATTATAAATGAATGAAAGTAATTTATAATCAATTGATAATATAAACACAGCAACAATCACAGAGAACCCAACACTGCGTGTCCAACCCTGACACCATGAGACTGGTTCCTCGTAACTTTGAAAATGTCTTTTACATCCTCCTACGGCCTCTAATTATTGATCGAGCGGCCCATCCTGTGCCTTTACCGTGGATATACCTACCTCCCAAATGGAGTGATTTTTCACATCTCAATGTCTGCTCCTGCTGAGTCTCAAACCTGCTTTAACCATCTAGAATATAACTATCTAGAACCATCAGTTTTGTACTGATACTTTATGTGTTTTTTGTGTGTAATAAGTAGCGCTGTCTCACCACCACGGAGACTCTTACCTACTTCAACATATTGAGTCAATGCTTAACCACACACAATTTTTGGCCGACAGGATATGCTTAAATTTTACCTTGGTTCCAGCTCCTCCTTGTCTGCTTTGTTTGGTAAAGTCATAAACATATAAGACAATGTAATCTGTAGCCACATGCAATTATCTAACGTAACATTTGCAATGTTTGCACTCTTATGCTGATACTAAAGTCATGAGCATTATTACTTCAAATGTTAACTTTCGAAACAGTGATAGAATTGGAGCCCATTGCCTAAGCAAAGTAAGAAGTATGCTGGCCTCCCAAACTTCTGTATTTTTACTTTGGGCAGATTTTTATATATTCCTTTCACATATCGGGATATAACCGGATGAACCCCGATAGATTCTTGGTCAGCAATTTGTCCTAAATAGGACGATAAAGCACTATGAGCCCTATTAATGGCCTTATCACTTAGATACTGAGAAAAATGCAATCCAGAAAGGAACCCCAATATATCTGATATGTTAGTAGTATGATAAAATAACTTTGACTGTCTACCAACGACTTCCAATGTCTTTATATAAACAAAATATTGTTTTTTAATGCTATTTATCCAAGGTGCAGTTATAACATTCATAGCCCTCTCCGACAATCCAAGCTCTTGTAATGGTCTGGTCAGAACCTGCAGATAGACAAATTCATATCATCATGCCATGGATGAATTTCTGCAACAAATTACTGCAGCTATGGATCATCATAAATGGTTCAATTATCTTTCTCAACATCAATGAGAACCATGACTGAGTCCGGTTTGGGCCACCAAACCGCCTATGGCGGAGTCTTGCTATCTTTTCATCAGATATTGCCTTATCAGACAGAATGGGGAACATAAAAGAACATCTCCCCCCCCCCCCCCCCCCCCCCCAATGTAGCGAGAATGCATCCACCGCTACTGCTCCTGGGTTGGGTTCCCATGAGAAGTATTTGGGCAATTATTGATTTAATCTAGACACAAATAGATCAATGTTAGGTAATCCATACCACTGACAATGTTTTCCAAACTTGTGGATTTCGCATCCATTCTGTATTGTCTTTAAATGTTTTCCCGTGATCTGTTGCCTGGCCACAATATTGTCTCTCCCTTAGAGATAAATAGCTGAAACCAAATATTCTTAAAGATACACCAATGCCACATCTGGTTACCCAGATAATCACATGATAATGATCTTTCTTGACCCATGTGATTGATATATGCCACAGCTGTGGCAGTGTCTACTTGATTGGACATGCAAATATTTCATAGTACAACAATAAGCTTTTAATCCACTGACACTCCAAATAATTAATACAAATGCTTGGAGAAATAAGTTTTCTTGGACAATCCATTTGCCACCCCCTGGTGTTATTGTCCGTAGCCCCCTAAATACGGGACGTATCAGATATTAACCTGATAAGAACAGATATTACACTTATCTTAGCCCAAATAACCGCAGAAGCTATCCACCATCCGAGACTACTTGCTTCAGTTTGCAATGACTGCTGGCTGCTGAGCTAACATGTTTTGAAGCAGCGTGTGGAACATTCTCTATCCACCACTGTAATTCTGATAAAGCATCCTTTGGCAATTGCATAAGCCTGTCAAAAAAGGCCTGCACACTCTTCTAATGCTTGTGTTTCCTATAGTTGTGTGAACATCCTAGAAGCTGAGCTTAATCCATGAGATAATGCCCTAACTTGCAACAGCTGACCCATCTAATTAATTTTCAAGTACCTGTGAACATGATAATAAATCGGTACTAAAACATACGCATCCTTCAAGTCTTATGGTAACAAACTAACAACTTGTTGATAACAACTTGTTGATAACAACTGACTCTACAACCACATCTTCCTTCTGCCTGGGGAAATTATTTGATACAAATTTTCTTACCTCTTCTTTATTTGAGATATATCCGATGCAAACCTAAAATAGGATTAGGTTTATTCTGTACAGGTGGATCAACTCTTTCTACAAATTTATTGTAGATCCTTACACAGTATCTAATATAAACCGATCAGTTGTTATGCAATATCATTTATCATAACACACCTGTAATCTCCCACCAATTGGAGGTTTCACCAAAAGCTTCCTCTGCAATAAAAACAAGTTTTTGCACCTCTTCAAATGCACATGAAGGCCTTCTTTCCCCAACCATATGGGTTTACATAAGGCTGTGCTGGATAAAATACTTTCTTACCATACTCCTGCCTCTGTTTGATCCCATATCAAACCTTCACATTGGACCACAATTTTGCCAAAGTTTAATGAGACTGATAGTCTTTTTTTTCTTTATCAATGTCTTTGATTTGTTTTAGGCAGGTTTACTCCGTAAATAATCAGGAGTTTGAACATAGCTTGATCTGTATTGACCTGCAAATCTAAAGTGCAAAATGGTCCCTATGGCAATTATTTCTTATACCATTGAGCTCAACGTATGAGCTCCAAAACAATGCCAACTTGTCTTTTTTTAAATTTTGGTCATTGCACAATCTTTCGCTCACTTCCCACAAGCAGTGATGCCACGCAGAAACTTGAATTTCTTTGAAATCGTATTCCCTTGTGCCTCCACATAATTGAAGACATGGGTACCTTAATCGGATTTACCGTTGGCACCCTAGCAAAACACGTGTTTTATGTATAAATCTGCTGTTTCAACCATAAAAGCCTCCTAAAGCTGGTGAGAAACCAATTAATGTTGGCCACCATGGTTACCTTCCATGGCTTCACCCCTTCATTCAGGTATCATACTTAGTGCACCTGTATTTATATTTGTGCTGTGGTGGGTACTTATGACCAGCCACCACTTTCAGGGTCAGTTTTTTATTTTCTTTACTGCCCTGGTACTCCTGAGATTTGCTCAAGGAGACTACCTCCAGCCCAATTTGAGGAACATATTCCCACAGTGGTACAAGCACCATATATTTGTATATGGAAACCACTCAGGGCCTGCTTGGGAATATTCTGGGTTTTTTAAGACCCTTTTGGTTGAAATTTAATCTGGAGTATTTCTCCATTTAATTTATTCTGAGCCATAAGGCTTTCTTGTCTGGAGGCCTTTCCTTATTAGAATCATCTAAAACCACGGCCTCTCAGCCTTTTTAATTTTTCTCCCCACTGGAGTTTCTTCCCATGGCTAAAGTTTGTGGAGCGACTAAATGCTCCCTACGTATATTTTAACGGCCACCGGTATCGGAACCGGCTCCGCACTAATCAGCCATCCCGATCGCTGAGCTTTTACCCGGGACGCATTTTAACCTCCGTTTTCCCTCCGGAGTATTTTTTATTTTTTCCTTTCAACTCCTGCTGGCTCTGCACGCCAGCGCCACGGAGTTTGAAACATGCCCTGTAAGTAATTCAATCCACTTACCTGCGGGCCTGTTCCTTACCGCTGGTGGACCTGCGCTCTGCAGCTCTTTGCCTACCGACAGCGTCGACGTAATGCTGATCATGCACCAGGCGGACTTCTTCACGTAGTCACTCACGTGACTCCGAAGTAAAATTATATTTTATTATTTGAATATTTTGTGTTGTAGCCATGGATATTTGGGTGTGTTCTAAATCTTTCCGCTCGGGGTTCGATTATAAAAGCAAATAACAGCGGTGATAGTGAACATCCTTGTCTATTACCCCTTGATAATTGAAATTTCATAGATAAAATTTTACTAGTTAATATTCTAGCCGTTGCCATATTATATAGTAATTTAATCCATATGATGAAATTCTCTCCCAGTTGGAATTTTTGCAAAACTTTAACCATATAATCCCATACCATCTGTCTCCCTGTCTCTTCCCATCTCTCTCTCTGTCTCGCTCTGTTTCACTATCTCTCTCTGTCTCTCTCTCTGGCTGTCTCCTTCTCTCTCTATCTCTCCTTCTCTCTCTACATCTCTCTCTCTCTCTCTCTCTCTCTTTCTCTCTTTCCCCTCTCTATGACTCTCCCAATGTGTGTCTCTCTCTCTGTCTCTCTGCATCTCTTTATCAGTCTCTCTCTCTCTGTCTCTCTCTCTCTCCCTCTCTATCTCTGATTCTCTCTGTCTGCATCTCTTTCTGTCTCTCTCCTTCTGTGTCTGTCTGTCATTTTCTCTCCCTGTCCCTCTCCCCCCCCCCCCGCTCTCTCTCTCTGTCTACTGCTCTGTCTCTCTCTCTCTCTCTCTTCCTCTCTCTATCTCTTTCTGCTCCGATCTCGGTCTCTTTCTCTGACTCTCTCTTTCTCTTGCTCTCTCTGTCACTCTCTCTCTCCCTGTCTCTCTCTCTCTCTCCATTTCTCTCAGTCTCTCTCTGTCGCAAATTTTCTCTGTCTCTGTCTGTCTGTCTATCTCTTTCTACGTCTCACTCTCTCTCCCTCACCCAGTCTCTCTCTGCCTCTCACTCCGTCTCCCTGTCTCTCTCTCTCTGTCTTTCTCTGTCTCTCTCTGTGTCTCCCTCTCAGACTCTCCCTCTCCCCCTCTCTCTCACTCTCTCTCTCCCTCTTCCTGTCTCTCTCTGCCTCTCATTCACTTTCTCCTTGTCCTCTCTCTCTCTCTCTCTCTCTCTCTGTCTCTCTCTCAGTCTCTCTCTGTCTCTCCCTCTCTGCCTCTCTCTGTCCCTCTCTTTCTGCCTCTCTCTCTGACTCTCTCTCGCTCACTCTCTCTCTCTCTCTCTGTCACTCCCTCTCTCAATTTCTGTCTTTCCCACTCTCTCTGTCTCTCTCTTTCTTCTGCTGACTTTCTCTCCGTCTCTCTGTATCTGTCTCTCACTGTCTCTCTCTCTGTCTCTCACTGTCTGTCTCTCTCTCTCCCTCTCTCTCTGTGTCTCTCTCCCTCACCCTGCCTCTCTCTCTGCCTCTCTCTCTCTCTCTTCTCCCCCTCTCGTCTCTCTCTCTCTCTCTCTCTCTCTCTCTCTTCTCTGTGTCTCTCTGTCTATACCTGTCTCCCCCTCTCTCTCTGCAGATGCTGCCTGACCCGCTGAGTTACTCCAGCACTTTGTGTCTATCTTCTCCACCAATTGCTGCCTGACCCGCTGAGTTACTCCAACATTCTCTCTCTGTCTCTCCCTCTCTCTCTCTGTCTGTCTCACTCTCTCTTCCTCTCTGTCTCACTCTTTCTTCCTCTCTGTCTCTGTCTCGCTCTCTGTCCCTCTCTTGTATCTCTCTCTGTAACTGTCTCTCTTTCTCCATCTCTCGATCTGACTATCTCTCTCTCTCTCTCTCTCTCTTTGTCTCTGTGACTCCTGTAAGGGTTTTCTGCATCGAGCTTTCGCCCGACCTAAGGTCCCTGTGGTTTGCTCTGGTCCCTCGACCAGGCCGCGCACACTGGTTCCCCGTGAGTGGCTCGACCCACTCACCCCCTACGGTTCTAGACACTGGATGTAGTTGCAGGAGCGTTGATAGTGCAGAAAGTTCAACCAGACCACATTTGAAGACCAGGGTTTAAACAGGAAAATAACTTTTATTTAGCGGTTGGGACTACGGTACACAAATACTTTGACACAGTTCCATAAGGCATATGCAGAATTACAGTTCCTGTTTCGGGATCATAGACGCAATAACTACGATACAATACTCGAGTGCGGGATGGGGAACGTACGGCACATCGTAACATTTGACAACACATCTACGTTAATATAACCCCCTCCCCCTCCCCTCCACACTAAACTATGTCCAGGATGTGCAGGATCGGGTTACATGCTCATCATGGGGCGATTACTGAGGTTACTGGCTGGTCGTGCTGCTTCGTTTAGGTGGCTGTGGAAGGGTCGTCAGCGGTCGTCTCCGTCTTTCAGGTGGTCTGTTAATTTGTTTCTCGATAAGAGGTGATGGGTTTTCCCATCACCAGCTAGGTAGGTTTCTATGGGCTATTGTGCTCCCTTAACGAGATTAACTACGTCGGTCGGCTTGGGGCATTGTGATGCCTGCTGATGTCAGCGCCCCAGTGTCTGGACTTCAACCTGTTTTCGGGGGTTTCTGCCCGGCCAATATCCATCTATTGTTCAGGCCGTGACTTTGCAGAAACCCAGAGACTGTGGGGTTTCACTTTTGTGGCTGGTCACGAAGTCCCGCGGCCATCTTGGGCCCCACTGATTGTGACATCCCTTGGTAAAACTGACCGCAGCTTCTCTCTCCCTCAGTCCCAGTCCCGTATAAAAAAATGTCCAAAATGCAGCTCTTTGGTTTTGTTGATTGTAGCATGAGGGAAAACTTCTCAAATCATACACTCCCTCTCTCTCTGTCTCTATCTGTCTATGTCTCACACTCTCTCCCTCTCCCAGTCTCTCTCTGCCTCTCACTCCCTGTCTCCGTCTCTCTCTCTCTGTCTTTCTCTGTCTCTGTCTCTGTCTCAGTCTCTGTCTCTCCCCATTTCTCTCACTCTCTCTCCCTCTCCCAGTCTCTCTCTGCCTCTCATTCACTTTCTCCTTGTCTCTCACTCTGTCTCTCTCTCACTCTGTCTCTCCCTCTACCTCTCTCTGCCTCTCTCTGTCCCTCTTTCTCCTTCTTTCTCCCTCTCTTTCTTTTTTTGTTAAATATTTTTATTAGACGTAAATACATATTAATAGAGTGTACTTCTCACATACATTCGTAATTTTATTAATATTAACAATTATATATCTTATATATTTCTAATACTTTTTTTTTACAGGTAAGAAAAGATAGAGAAAAATAACGTAAGAGTAGAAATGAATGGAGTATTAAAACAGTTATCCATCATTGGAGATATATCCATGATTTGGTTATACGTGATTCTCATCTATTCCATTATTCAGGCTTCAGTCAGGCTCTCGTACCGAGCCATTTTGACCCTTAGATATTCAATAAATGGAGACCATATTCCTCTGAAAAGATCCAACTTGTCCAGTAGGCCAAGCCTTAATCTTTCCAGATGAAGTGTCTCCGACATTCCTGTAATCCACATTTTGATTGTGGGGAATGTAGGACCTTTCCAGAATTTCAATATTAATTTTTTCCCAATTATTAAACTGTAATCAATAAAAATTATTTGATTCATTATTATTAATTGATCTGTTTCTAATATTCCCAGTATTATTAACTTTGAGTCAGGGATCAGATTCATATTAGCAACATTCAAAATTATCTTAAATATCTCTGTCCAAAATTTAGTAATTTTTACACAATTTGTAAATGAGTGCGTTAAGTTAGCTTCTAAGTGCTGACATTTATCACGTATGGCAGATACATTTGAAAAAATACTATGTAGTTTGGATTTTGAATAATGTAGTCTATGTAATATTTTAAATTGTACAAGAAAGTGTCTAGTATTTAACGAGCAGTGGTGCTATATGTTGTAGACTTTCATCCCATACTTCTGGTCTAATGATTTGACCTAATTCGTTTTCCCATGATTGTCTATATATTTCCGTCATTGGGACATCGTTTTCCAGTAAAATATTATATATATATGATATCAATTTTTCTGTGTTCGGGTGTTTATTTAGACATTCATCTAAAATTTCTGTCTTTCTATTTCTAATTTCCTGTGTGTTTGCTTTTACATAGTCTCTAATTTGTTGATATCTAAAGTAATATTTTGAATGTAATCCATAAATTTGTTGTAATTCTTGAAATGAAAGGAAATAATTTTCCCTGTAGAGATCTCCCATCTTATTAATTCCATAGTGTTTCCATTGTAAAAAACCTTTGTCCATCATTGAGGGTTTAAATGTAACATTATTTACAATGTTAAGGGCTAGTGGTATACATTCCGATTTTAATGTTTTCTTTATTTGTTTCCAGATACGCATTCCACTTTCTATTATAAGGTTTTCACTGCCTCCCCCTCTCTGCCCCTCTCTCTATCTCCTCCTTCTCTATCTCGCTCTCTCTCTCCACCCTCTCTCTCATCCCCTCACCCCCTCTCTCTCTGACCCCTTTCTCTCTCTCTCTCTCCTCTATCCCCTCGCTCTCCTCTATCCCCCCTTTCTCCCCCTCTCTCCCCCTCTCTCCCTCTTTCTCTCCCCCTCCCCTCTCTTTCCTCCCTCTCTCTCCTCTCTCTCCCTATCTATCTCTCCCCCTCTCAGTCTCTCTCTCCGTCTCTCTTCTGCTCTCTCTCTCTCCTCGTGATCTCTCTCCGCTCTCTCCTCTCTCTCTCTCTCGTCGTATCTCTCCTCTCCCTCTCTCCCCCTCTCTCTCCCCCTCTCTCTCTCTCGCCGTATCTCTCTCCTCTCCCACTCTCTCCCCCTCTCTCTCCCCACTCTCTCCCCCCTCTCCTCTCCCCCTCTCTCTCCCCCCCCCTCTCTCTCCTTCCCTCTCTCTCTCGCCCTCTCTGATTCCTCCTCCTCCGCCTCTCTCTCCCCTCTCCTCCTCTCTCTCCCCTCTCTCCCCCTTCTCTCTCTCTAGCCGTAATCGCCTCGCTTCTCTCCGTCGTATCGCTCCCCCTCTCTCCCCCTCTCTCTACCCTACCCCGCTCACAACCTCTCTCCCTCCCTCTCTCCCGCCCCCCCACTTCTCCCCTCTCCCTTCCTCCATCATCTCCCACCCCTCCTCTCACCCCATCATCACTCTCACCACCGCTCCTCCCTCTCGCCCTCCCTCCCTCACCCGCCCCTCTACCTCCCCTCTCTCCCTCTCCTCTCTCTCCACCTCTCTCTCCTCCCTCTCTGCCTCCCTCTTCCTCTCATCCCCCTCCATCTCCCCCTCGCCTCCCCACCCCTCTCTCTCCCTCCCACTCTCTCCCCCATCACTCGCTCCCCATTCTTTGCTCTCCCCGTCTCGATCTCCAACCACTTTCTCCCCTCCTCACCTCCCCCTCTAAACCCTTTCCTCACCTCCCTCTCCCCCTCTCCTCTCTCCCTCCCGCTTTCCTCTCTCCCACTCTCTCTCCCCTTCTCTCTCTCTTCACGCTCTCCAACTCTCTCTCTCTGCTCTGCCCCCTCTCTCTCTCTCTCTCTCCACTCCCCCCTCCCCCCCCTCCTCTCTCTCTTCTCTCTCACCCCTCATCTCTCTCCTCTCTCGCCCTCCCCTCGCCCCCTCTCTTTCCTCCCCTCTCTCTTCCCCTCTCTCGTTCCCACCCTCGCTGTCCCCCTCTCTCTCTCGCCCTCTTTCCCGTCACTCACTCTCTCAATCCCCCCCCTCCCCTACTCCCCACTCTCGCACACACCCCCATCTCTCTCCTCATCTCTCTCTCTCTCTCTTCCTATCGCGCCCTCTCTCTCCCCCCTCCCTCTCTCCCTTCTCTCTCTCCACCCACTCTCTCACATTCCCCACTCACTCTCCCCCTCTCTCTCTCTCCCGCCTTTTCCTCTCTCCCGCCACTCGCTCTCCAACAGTCTGTCTCTCAACCCGTCTCTTCTTTCCTCCCAGTTTCTCTCTCCCCGTTATCCCCCGTCTCTTCTCCCCTACCCCCTCTCCCCCCCTCTCTCCCCCTTTCCCTGCGCCCCCCCTTCTCCCACCCCCTTCTCCAGAGAGAAGGAGAGAGGGAGGGGAGAAGAGTGGGAGAAGGGGGGAGGAGAGAGGGGGGAGGGAGAGAGGGGGGAGAAAGAAGACGGGGAGAGAAGGAGTGAGACGCGGAGTAGAGACGGGGGGGAGGGAGAGACGGGGGGGAGAGAGAGACGGGGACAGAGAGGGGGAGAGAGAGTGGGAGAGAGAGAGTGGGAGAGGGAGGGGGAGAGAGAGACAGGAGGGACAGGGAGAGGGGAGAGACAGATGGGAGGAGTGGGAGAGAAACAGAATGAGATAGAGGTGGGAGTAGTGGGAAAGAGGCAGAGAGGGAGTGAGAGAGATGGGAGGAGAGAGAGAGAGAGATTGGAGGAGTGAGAGAGAGAGAGAGACAGAGAGAGAGGGATGTGAGAGAGAGAGAGGGAGAGGTGGGAGGAGTGAGGGAGAAAGAGTGGGTGGTGGGGGGAGAGCAGGAGGGATGGGTGTGATCCCATGTTTGGGGACAGATCCCCTCTCCCGCTCCCTCGCCCACTCTCGGTAAGTCCCCCCTCCGTGATCGACTGCTCTCGTTGGTTCCCCCTCCCCTCCCGAATCTCCCCCACTGCACAGAGGAGAGCGTGAGACTCTCTATCTCTCCTCTCTCTCCTCTCATCTCTCTCTCTCTCTCTCTCATCTCCCCTCGTCTCTCTCTCCATCTCTCTCTCTCTCTCTCTCACATCTCTCTCTCTCCCCCTCTCATCTCTCTCTCTCTCTCTCTCTCTCTCTCATCTCCCTCTCTCTCTCTTCTCTCTCTCTCTCTCTCTCTCCTTCCACCCCCCCCGTCCTCTCTCTCTCTCTCTCCTCCCCCCTCTCTCTCTCGCTCCCCCCTATCTCTCACTCGCCCACTCTCCCTCTCCCCTCTCTCCCCCTCTCTCTCCCCCATTTGCCTCTTCCCCTCTCACCCCTCTCTCCTCTCCCCGTCTCTCTCTCCCCGTCTCTCTCTCCTCTCCCCGTCTCTCTCGCTCTCGTCTCTCTCTCTCCTCCGTCTCTCTCTCCCCGTCCTCCTCTCTACCCCGTCCCTCTCTACCTCTCTCTCTCTCCCCGTCTCTCTCTCCCCGTCTCCTCTCCCTCAACGTTTCACCTCTCTCCTCTCCCCGTCTCCTCTTCCTCCTTCATCTCCCTCCCCCTATCTCCCCCCTCTCTTCTCCCCTCTCTCTCCCCTCCACTCTAATCTCCCCTTATCTCTCTCGTCTCACCCACCTCCCTCACCCCACTCCCCCCCCCCTCTCCACACTCTCTCACTCCCCTCTCTCTCCTCTCTCTCTCTTCCCCTCTTTATCTCCTCTCCCTTCTCGCTCCCTCCCGCTCTCTCCCCCCTCTCTCCCGCTCTCTCCCAAATCTCTACTTCCCTCTGTCCCCTCCCTCTCTCCTTCTCTCCTTCTCTCCCTCCGTCTTCCCCCCCTCAAAATGAGATAGCGAGATAGAGAACGAGAGGGAGACGCGAGAGAGAGAGAGAGAGAGAGATACCCGGGGGATAGAAAGACAGAGAGTGGGAGAGAGAGAGAGAGAGAAGGGTGGGGGAAGTGAGAGATATAGTGAGAGGTGGGAGGAGGGAGAGAGAGGAGGGACAGATACAGAAGGGAGAGAGATGGGATGAGTGAGAGAGAAACAGAGAGAGAGAGGTGGGAGGAGTGAGAAAGACAGTGACAGAGAGAGGGAGAGGCGGGAGGAGTAAGAGAGACAGAGAGGGAGAGAGAGAAGTGGGAGGAGTTAGAGAGACAGGGGGGGAGAGCAGGAGGGATGGTTGTGATCCCTCTCCCGCCCCCCTCCCCCACTCTCGGTAAGTCCCCCCTCCTTGATCGATCCCTCTCATTGGTTCCCCCTCCCCTCCCGAATCTCCCCCACTGTACAGAGCAGAGAGAGAGACTCTCTCTCTCTCTCTCACTCTCTCTCTTCTCTCTCCCTCTCTCGTTCTCTCCGTCTCTCTTTCTCTCTCTCCTTCTCTCAACGTTTATACATTTCTGAAGCCGTTTACACGCTAATTGATTAAAGAGGCAACTATCTACTTTTCTCACACATTTCCGCATCTCATTTCTAGTCAAAACTGTGTGAAATTTGTCAAGAAAAGACCCCCCGATAAAGAGTTTGTTGCGTGTGTTTGTGTTTGCCTGTATGTGTTTGTGTGTGTGTGTATGTGTGTATGTGTGTTTGCCTGTGTGTATGTATTGTGTGTGTGTGTGTGTGCTTGTGCGCGTGTATGTGTGTGTGTTGTGTGTGTGTGTGTGTGTAAATATATATTTTTGTAATGGTAAAACTAACCATGTCTCAGTTTTTTTTCCCTCCTCTCCTCCCCTCCTCCTTTCTCGTTCCCCCTCTCTGCCCACCTCGGACGGAGGCCGGGCCTAAACGACACTTTAAAACAAAACTAGAGCTTGGAGTGCAAAAAATTAAATTAAATCTAAAACGATTGAAAGAAGAGAGAGAGAACGAAACGCACAAAGAAAAAGAGATGCAGACCATCAGGCCCTGGGATTTATCAGCCTTCAGTCCCATCCGTCTACCCAACACCATTTCCTGCCTAATGCGGATTTCCTTCAGCTACTCCGTCACCCCAGATCCTCTGGCCACTAGTACATCAGGAAGATTGTTTGTGTCCTCCTTAGTGAAGACGGATCTAAAGTACCTGTCCAACTCATCTGCCATTTCCTTGTTCCCCATAATAAATTCACTTTTTCAGCCTTCAAGGGTCCAACTTTGGTCTGAACTAATTATTTCCTCTTCACACACCTAAAGAAGCTTTTACTGTCCTGCTTTTTTTCTTGGCAAGCTTACCTTCGTGCCTCATCTTTTCTCCCCGTATTGTCTTTTTAGTTATCTTCTGTTGCTCTTTAAACATTACCCAATCCTCTTGCTTCCCGCTCATCTTTGCTATGCTGTACTTTATTTTTACACTGTCCCTGACTTCCCTTGTCAGCCCAGGTCGCCCCTTACTCACTCCCCTTGGAATCTTTCTTCCTCTTTGGTATGAACGGATCCTGCACCCTCTGTATTATTCCCAGAAACACCAGCCATTGTTGTTCCACTGTCATCCCTGCTAGGGCATCTTTCCAGTCAACTTTGGCCAGCTGCTGCCTCCGTCATGGCTCCGGCGGTGAATGTCAGGAGCCGGAGCCCAGAGCCCGGAGCGGAGAGGCTGCGGCCGCCTCTGGGATGGATGCGCTCAGGGCGGGGATTTATTAATGAGCCGAAGCACTGAGATGAGCGGATATTTCACCGCGATCTTCACCTGCTCCCTGAACCTGGACTGGGTCGCCGCGTAAATAAATGTGTTCGTGCAGCAGCTGAGATTCCTCAGCAAATACCCGACGTTGTTAAAGATATATTGAGACTCATTCAGATCATTTCCTCTTCCTGTGATCTGAACATAGACGAATTCTGCAACCAGCGTCAGCCACAGGAGGATGAAGCTGCCGGAGATGGTGAAGAGTAAAACCACAGACCTCCTCCTGCTCTCCATCTCCGGGTCACTGCGGTTCTCCCCCTTGCTCTCACCCCTCAGCCCCTTACGGACCCGACTGGCCACTAAAATGTGCCGGACTGTCAGAGCGTTGAGCAGCAGGATTACAGCGAAAGGGAGGAACGGAGTTAAAACCGTGTCGAACCAGGCAAATGCCAGCCACCCGGGGTCAGTGAAATAACTGTCCACCGGGGCACATTGCCACGGGACATTGTCGATGATTTTCACGTGTTGTATTGCGAAGTAGCGGGGAACGTTTTTCAGACAGAGCAGAACGCCGGCTGTTGCCAGAACCGCAGCCGCAGTTTTCCCGGTGCAATATTTAGTTTTCAGCTTCTGGCAACAAATGGCGACAAAGCGATCAAAGGTGAAAGTGACGGTGAACCAGACAGAACAGTCTGTAGCTGCAAATACCAATACATCGATAACACTACACACAGGGGTGATGGTCAGAAAACTCCAATAAAAGTAATGTAATCGGATCCAAAACAAAATGACCGCGGTGATGAGGGTCAGTAGATCGGCTGCTGCCATGGCCACCAGGTAGCGAGTGGTGCAGGTGGAGAGGCCGCACTTTCCCCGGGACAGGATCACAATCGCCACTAAATTCACTGCGGAAAGACAAGGGAACGGACACTGGGCATTTACTCAACATGGTCTCCGGGGCTGAACACCGGCTCGACTCTCAGCTCAAGATCAGGAGTGTTGGAGTCGGTGCGCGGCTGCATGTTTAACAATGTCAGAGCCGGCTCCGACTGTGCCCGACCTGCCTGCCCGCTTCAGGGGAGCAGAGATAAGGCGACGGGCGGGCGGGGTAAAGGGCGGGGCGGGAACGAGCAGCGTACAATAGGCGCAATGGTCCTTTCTATAGTTAACCCTGCTGCTGCTCACAGTCTGTGACGGGGCCGCTTTCACAGACTTAACCGTGAGCGGCCGCGTTTAACCAGGGCTCCGGAAACTCGGCATCTGATGGGGACGAGGAGGCTTCCAGAGGGAAGGCAGGGACAACATGGAATCCGGCAGCAGAGTGGCTCCGTTAATGGTTCAGTTCAGTAACGACACACACACGCCGGTAGATCCGCGTCCACTGGTTCAGGAGATCGATCCAATTATTGACCAACAGGCTGTGGGTGGAATGCGACTGTGACAGACAGACTCCACAGTGAGACACAGTGTCCACTGGAGCGGGCGTTCACTCTGATCAATAACTCAGAAACAGTGAACTTCACAATGAGAACCCCTCTCACCCAGTCACACCGTGCCAGAGAGCTGCCGGCCTGCCTGTCCCGTGCACTGGGACAACTCTGGGCCAGGTGCACTGAAGGCAAGAACAACATTCTAGTGGTTCCAGCAGCAGTGAGAGAAAAAGAGGTTTAGTTTCAGCTGTCTGAAAATAAGAAAAATCACAAGTGTTAATTCACAAACATTTCACTGAGAGGATTGATATTCTTCACATATTCTTGTACAACGATCATCAGTTGGGAACTTGTAACATGATCAGAATCAGGTCAACATCGGTTAACACACGGATGGAGTTATAAAACTTGAATTGTTCTGCTCACTTACCAGGGATTCCAGCGGCAGCAATGATCGCGTACAGGATTTTCTGCACGGCGTAATATTGCACAAGCTTTTCCCTCATGTTCTCTGCCCAGCGACGTGTCCCGTGAGCTACCGGTAATGTCTCGGAATGAAATGCTGGGCAAGAACATTCCTGGAGAGTTTATACCATTTTCCGTCTCCACCGGGACAGCGAAGTTTCAACAGAGTTTAAAAATAGAGATTTTGAAATTATTCGCAAACAGATGACATCAGCCGAGTGAAATCCCCCTGTTGAGGCAGACAGGCTGTAATATATTCAGGGAATTGATTGAGAAACTCCAAAGACTGGGAATTGTGGCGATAGATACCGAGGGATGGAAATAGGGAGCAGCGGCATTGTTCCAGCAAAGGGGATATCGTTTCAAACTCCATCAGATCCAACTCTCCAACTCATGTTGTTTGTCTGATTCCTTCAATCCGTTTCACTCAGCAAGGCAATGCCAAATTCCTGGGACCCACTCAGGGCTTGTGGTGCTAGTTTGAAGGTGGACTGGACTGGGCGACCTTTGTCCACAGGCTGAGGAATTAGTTCAACAGATCACCTCTGACTAAAATGCCCCCCCTCCCCATCCACTCTGCTTCACCACTTAATATAATCGCGGCTTCACTGACTGTGACCTCAACCCCACACTCCCGCTGACCCCGGTAACCATTCACTCCCTGCTTGCCTGGAATAGACCTGACTCTACCATAGGACAATAACATTCTCTGCCTTCATCACCTCTGAGGAGGAACGACCCAAAGACTCACGACACTCAGAGAACAGAAACATTGCCGCCTCAGAATTGTCCGAAACCTAAATAAAACGGCGAATGATGCAGCACCTCCCTCCTCTCTTTCTCTCTCCCTCCCCCTTTCTGGGCTGCCATCACTCCGTCCACTGATGGAGAGACACACAGTGGGATAGTACTGATGGAGGGTGAAAAATGGGGCAGTTCTGACGCAGTGACATACTGTGGTGGTACTGATGGAGTGACACACTGTGGTGGTACTGACGGAGGGACACACTGGTGGTACTGATGGAGTGACACGATGTGGTGATACTGACGCAGAAATACACTGTGGTGGTACTGATAGAGTGACACACTGGTGGTACTGATAGAGTGACGCGCTGTGGTGTTACTGATGCAGGGACACGCTATGGTATTACAGATGCAGAGACACACTGATGGAGTGACCCACTGTGGTGGTACTGATGGAGCGGCACACTGTGGTGGTACTGTGGGGAAAATGATGGATGGAGCGACACACTGAGTGGAGTGTGGGTGATACTGATTGGGTGACACACTGGTAGTACTGATGGAGGGGTGAACTATGGGGGTGCTGAAGGAAAGTTACACTGTGGTGGTACTGATGGAGTGACACACTGTGGTGGTACTGATGGAGTGACACACTGTGGTGGAAACTGATGGAGTGACACACTTTGAGGTCGCCTTGATGGAGTGACACACTGTGGAGTGGTGAGTAACAAACTGATGGAGTGACACACTTGGAGGTCCTGATGGAGTAACAACGTGTAGTAGTGAATGTGACACACTATGGGGTCGGACTGGGAAAGACACGCAGTGGAGTAGTGCTGATGTAGTGATGAATTGTGGGGAAGTACTGATGGACTGACACTCTGCGGAGAAGTACTGATAAAGTGATCACATGTATGGCAGCGCTGATGGAGTGACACTCTGTAGGGTAGCTCTGATGGAGTGACACATTTCGGATTGGTACTGACGAGTGACACACTGTGGAGTAGCACTGATGGAGTGGTAACATGTGAAGTAGATCTGATGGAGTGACACACTGAGGGATAGTACTGATGAATTCACAAAAACAGTTGGATAGTGCTGGAGTGCCACACTTGTGGGTACTGATGGAGTGACACACTGTGTGGTGGTACTGATGGAGGGACACACTGTGGAGGTGGTACTGATGGAGGGACACACTGTGGTGGTACTGATGGAGGGACACACTGTGGTGCTACTGATGGAATGACACATTATGTGGTGGTACTGATGGAGGGACACACGGTGGTGGAATTTATGGAGGGACACACTGTGATACTACTGACGCAGAAAACACTGTGGTGGTGCTAATGGAATGGCACACGGTGGTGGTAGTGATGGAGTAACACACTGTGGTGGTGCTGATGGAGTAACACACTGGTATTACTGATGGAGTGACACAATATGTGGTGGTACTGATGGAGGGGCACACTCGTGTGGTACTGATGCAGTGAAACACTGTTGTGTACTGATGGAGGGACACACTGTGTTGGTACTGATGGAGTGACACTGTGGTGGTACTTATGGAGTGACACACTGGTGGTACTGATGGAATGACACACTGTGGTGAAACCGATGGGGCGACACACTGTGGTGATACTGATGGAGTAACACACTGTGGTAATACTGATGGAGTGACACACTGGTGGTACTGATGGAGGGGTGAACTGTGCAATGTTCTACTGTAGTGGTACTGATGGAGTGACTGTGGTGGTACTGATGCAGGTCATGCTGTGATGGTACTGATGGAGTGACACACTGTGGTAGAACTAATGGAGTGACACACTTTGTGGTCGTCTTGATGGAGTGACACACTATGGAGTAGTCCTGATGGAGTAACAAACGTCGGGGTAATAATGATGATGTGACACACTATGGGGTCGTACTGGGACCGATCAACAGTGGGTTGGTGCTGATGGAGTGATAAACTGTGGGGGAGTACTGACGGAGTGACACTCTGCGGAGTAGTACTGATAAAGTAATGAATTGTATGGCAGCACCGATGGAGTGACACTCTGTAGGGTAGTCCTGATGGAGTGACACATTTCGGAGTGGTACTGATCGAGTGACACACTGTGGGGTAGCACTGATGGAGTGGTAACATGTGAAGTAGATCTGATGGAGTGACACACGGAGGGATAGTACTGATGAAGTCACAAAACAGTTGGATAGTGCTGATGGAGTGTCACACTGTGGTGGTACTGATGGATGCACGCACTGTGGTGGTACTGATGGAGTGACACTGTGGTGGTAGTGATGGAGTGACACTGTGGTGGTAGTGATGGAGTGACACACTGTGGTGATACTGATGGATGCACGCACTGTGGTGGTACTGATGGAGTGACACACTGTGGTGGTACTGATGGAGTGACACTGGTGGTAGTGATGGAGTGACACACTGTGCTAACACAGATGGACTGACACACTGTGGTGGTAAGGAAGGATTGACACACTGCGCTAGCACTGATGAACTAATACATTGTGGGGTAGTACTGATGGAGCGTCACTCTGTGGAGTAGTACAGATGGAGTGATACACTGTGGGGTAGTACTGATAGAGTGATGCACTGTGTGTAAGTACTGATGTAGTGGCAAACTGTGGGATAGGACTGACGGGGTGACACTGTGGCATAGTACTGATGGATTGTCACTGTGTGACAGGGCTGATGGAGTGGCACACTGTAGGATAGTACTGATGGAGTGACAAACGTCGGGTTATTACTGATGGACTGACACAATTTGGGGAAGTACAAATGGGGTGACATACTGGGGAGCCTCACTGATGGACGGACACAATTTGTGGTAGCACTGATGGAGTGACACACTGCGGAGTAGTCCTGATGGAGAGACATACGTCGGAGTGGTACTGATGGTGTGACACACTATGGGGTCGTACTGGACTGACACACTGTGGGGTAGTGCTGATGGTGTGATAAACTGTGGGGAAGTACTGATGGTATGACACACTGCGGAGTAGTACTGAAGAAGTGATCAAATGCATGGCAGCACTGATGGAGTGATACACTGTAGTGTACTCATGATGGAGTGCCAATCTTCGGCGTGGTACTGATGGAGTGACACACTGTAGGGTAGCACTGATGGAGTGGTAACATGAGCTAGTTCTGATGGAGTGACACACAGAGGGGTAGTTCTGATGAAGTCACAAAAACAGTGGGGTTGTGCTGATGGACTGATACACTTTGGTGAAGTACTGATGGAGTGACACTCAGATGTAGTATTTTTGGACTGACACATGGGATGGGGTAGTACTGATGGAGTAATACACCGTGTGGTAGTGCAGATGTAATGACACACTGTGGGGCAGTACTGGTGGAGTGACACACTGAGTGGGAGAATTAATGGAGGGACACACTGTGGTAGTACAGATGGAGTGACACGCTGTGGTGAATGTCTGATGGAGTGACACATTGTGGGGCGGTAGTCACGTAGTGTCACTAGTGTGGAGTTGTACTAATGAAGTGATAAAACAGTAAAAACAGAATTCATCCATACTGCTTCTTGTATCAGTACATTTTGATATTGCTCGTGGTCAAACTCGTGCATGATCGAAAGCTGTGACCTCTTCCCCCATGCTTCTGCAAACTAAACTAAAACTACTAGCGAGTCTGCGCGAGAATCCCAGCCGCAAACACGCCTCAGACTATGTATAAATCCCGCCCACAATACATGCAGATAAAATATAAAGGTAACTAGTTATAGTTATAACATACTGAGTTAAGCTAAATGGCTGCTGCAGTACTGTTGTACTAATATATTGTGGGGTAGTACTGATGGAGTAACACACTGGGGATATACTGATGGATTGGCACAATGTGTGGAAGCACTCATGGAGAATCAAACTTTAGGTATGTTACAGAACTTACCTTTAGCGGCGCTGCAGTTCTGCCACTGCCCGTGTGCGCGAATTTGGAGGGAATCGGGTTTAAAATGCCGTTTTTTTTTTTAAGACAATTCAAATCGATCAATCTCAGGGGATTTAGTTGCTGAAGAGAAATCGCTCCGACATTTGTTTAATGAAGGTATTTTTAAACTACGCTGGACCATTTATTAGCAAGAGTGAATTAAAAATCGTATTTTTAAGCCGTGTACGCCGACAACGGGACGGACCTTACGTAGGGGACAGAATAAGGTAGTTTATTTTTACATAAAAACGTGGTTCTTAGGAAGCCTTTAATCAAATTTTCATGTTGCGAAAAGGGGACAAAAAAAACGACGAACCGGCAGTATTTTTCCAGCCGACTGAGGGTTAAATTCACCGCAAACCGTAACGTTCCAATCCATCGCATTCCACAAAAACCCACTCGCAAGTTGATTTAAATGGCCACTAATTTACGGGAATTAAACACTAAATTCCTTCAATTTGGCTTATAAATTCATGAAAATGAGATTTAAAAATCATGTCTTATTGAGAATTATTGTGTGAATGTTATTTGGACACTTAGGCAATTAAAGAATGCTTATCTTTTCTTAAGAAATGGATAGATGTTTAGATCTAGTAATTGAATTGTGTAATTAGCTACAATTAGGTAACTAACTAATTATATCCTTTAATTTCAGGTCATCCAAGTACGATTGTTTCATATTTGTTTCAGAATGCTTCAATCTATAATAACTGAAAATTTCATTGAGTTCTCTTGATTTTTAAGAAAGTTATGGGCTTTTGACTCTCCTCGATCACAGCTTTTTAGTTAAGTCAATGGAAAAGCAATAGGGAACAAGATGCTAATTTCCGTGTATGAAAATGGCCATAGCTTTTTTAATACTGAAAATATGAAGGTAAGTGAATTAGGTGTCAAATTAAACTTCTTTTTATGCTTTATCTGATGGGATAAATTGTAGACTTGATTTTTAATATCTCAAAATTTTGTAACATTGCTACACACTGTGGGGTAGTACTGATGAAGTGGCAGACGGTGTGGTAGTGGTGATGGAGTGAATCATTGTGGGTTTGTACCGATGGAGGGATACATTTTGGGTTAGTACCGATGAAGTGATACACTTTAGGGTAGTACCAATGGAGTGATACACTGTGAGGTAGTACTTATGGAGTGATACATTGTGGATTTGTACCGATGGAGTGTAACACTGTTGGGTGGTACTGACGGAGTGATACAAGGTGTGCATGTGAATGTGCATGGGTTTGCGTACTTTGGAAACTGGCAAGTGCCTGTGAGAGAATGGGCTTCATTGATAATGACATCACTTTGCAAGGTGCTGGAGACCCATGTGACCTAGCTGGCTCCACTAAATCTGGAACTCTAAAGAAGCTCCAGGATGCTTTTGCCCATGTGACCCACGTGTTGCACTATGTCTGGGGTCCTCAAGAGGTTTCTGTTATGTTTCAGTGCAAATACGCTGAATGCATGCTTATGATTGATTAGGGAAGTTTTATGTTTCTACTTTGTTTCAGTGTCTTCCCGCTGGTACCTGTGATTGGTCCAGAAGGGTGTTATGTGCACTGATCTGTCATTGTGCAAAGTAGTTACCTCCCCAAGTATGTTCGCGTCGGTATCGGTAATTGGCTTGTAAGGGTGGCCACCCCTGTACTTTCGTGCCTTTAGTTTATAGGGGTAGTGTTTGTATGATCGATACACTGTGGGGTAGTACTGATGGAGTGATACACTGTGGGGTAGTACTGATGGAGTGATACACTGTGGGATAGTACTGATGGAGTGATACACTGTGGGATAGTACTGATGGAGTGATACACTGTGGGGTAGTACTGATGGAGTGATACACTGTGGGGTAGTACTGATGGAGTGATACACTGTGGGATAGTACTGATGGAGTGATACACTGTGGGGTAGTACTGATGGAATGATACACTGTGGTGGTACTGATGGAGTGATACACTGTGGGGTAGTACTGATCGGGTGACGCACTGTGGAGAAGTACTGATGTACTAACATATTGCGGGATGGGACTGATGGGGTGACACGCTGGCCATAGTACTGATGTACTGACACACTGTGTTGGAGAACTGATGGAGTGCCGCACTGTAGGATAGTACCGATTCAGTGACAAACGTCGGGCTAATACTGATGGACTGACACACTGGCGATGTGTATCAGTGTTATAGGAAATATATTGTCAAGCTTGAAAGGTGTCAGAAAAGATTTACGAGGATGTTGCCAGGAATATAGGGTGTGAGCTGTAAGTTTGAGTCGGCTAAGTCTCTATTTCATGGAGCGCAGGAGGATGAGGTGAGATCTTATCGAGGTATAGAAAATCATGAGAGGAATAGATCGGGTAGGTGCATAGTGGCTTGCCCAGAGTAGAGGAATCGAGGACCCGAGGATATAGGTTCAAAGTGAAGGGGAAAAGAATCCAAGGGGTCACTTTTTCACACAAAGGGGGGTGGGTGTGTGGAACAAGCAGCCAGAATAAGTAGTTCAGGCTGGGACTATCCCATCGTTTAAGAAACAGTTAGATAGGTACACGGATAGGACAGCTTTGGAGGGTTATGGACCAAGCGCCGGCAAGTGGGACTAGTGTAGCTGGGATATTGTTGCGCGGTGTGGGCGAGTTGGGCCGAAGGGCCTGTTTCCACACTGTGTCACTCAATGGCACTAGCTATGACACTATGAGAGTAAGGAAGGGGGATGGAGGGGCGAGAAGGGGAGGGAGGTGAAGAGGGAGATGAAGGGAAGAGGGACGTGAAGATGAAGGTGCAAGGAGAGGGAGAAGAAGTGGGAGAGAGGGAGGGGAATGAGCGAGGGCGGTGGGAGGGAGAGAGGGAAAGGAGTGGATGTAATAGGGTGTGAAAGGAGAGAATGGAGAGGGGATGGAGGAAAGGGAAGGGAGGGAAGGGGAGTGAAGGGGAAGGAGGGGGAGGGAGGGGGAGAGGAATGGGGAGTGAGGTGGAGGGTGGGGAGAGGAAGGGAGAGAGGGACAAAAGGGGAGAGTGTGCGAGGGGGAGGGAGTGGGAGAGTAAGGGAAGGGAGAGCGGGAGTGTCCAACGAAGGGGGTGATGGAGTAGGAGATGGAGGGGCAGAGCTGGAAGGGAGGGAGGAGGTGGATAGGTAAAAGAAATGTGAGGAAGGGTGAAGAATAGAATGGAGGTGAGAGGAATGGGGGAGGGGGATAGAATGCGGGAGGGAGAGGGGAGACATGGGGCGGGGGGAAAGGAAAGGAAGAGGAGGGGGAGGGAGGGGAGAGGAAGGTAGAGGAAGTGGACAGGGAGGGAAGTGTGTGAGGAAGTGGGAGAGGGAGCAGGAGGGGAGAGAGAATAAGTGGAGAGTGGGATGGAGGGGGAGAGAATGGAGGAGGCTGGGAGAGGAAACGGAGGGGAGAGGGGGAGAGGATTGGGGAGGAGGAGGGAGGGAGAGAGTGAGGGTGGGGGAAGGGGAGAGGGGCGAGGGAGGTTGATAGTGAGAGGATGGATCAGTGGGGGAGAGGGAGGTTCAGAGCGAGGAGAGGGGAGGGGGTTGGGAGGGTGGATAAAAAGGGATGAAAGTAGGGTGGTTGGGAGACATGCAAAGGAGGTGGAGAAGGAGGGTGGGAGCGAGTAAGAGGCTGCGTGGGTGCGGTGAGGGTGCAGGAGGTGAGGAGCGGGAGGATGGAGCGGGGGGGGGGGGTAGAATACGCAGATCAATGTGATCATGGCTGATCATCCCCAATCAGTACCCCGTTCCTGCCTTCTCCCCATATCCCCTGACTCCGCTATTTTTAAGAGCCCTATCTAGCTCTCTCTTGAAAGCATCCAGAGAAATGGTCAACTTTGAGAGCCATTTAATGTGACGGATACGTCTCGAATTCTTTCTCAGCCCCGAATCAAAGGTAAGTATGGCTCTCCTTAAAGAAGATAGTGCCAGGGCATAATTTTCTGCAGACTAAGTAGATGGGATTTAGTAATTGGACAGCATACACACAGACAGTTTGTCGGCCTATTTCTCTGCTGTGTGACTCAATGACTATTTGTCCAGTGTGTGCGCGTTTCTCCACACGTGGTATCACCGTCAGCATTTATAGCAGGGTTCACCACTATTTCGTTGTGTGGGCACCTCGGCAGTGGCAATAGGTAGCCAGGTTTGGTTATTTCTGTTGAGTAATAAATGTTGGGCAACAACTGATTCTGCAGCAATGTTGTGGTGCGCTGATGAGCCAGTTTACACTATCATCTAGAGCGCGGTGCAACGCCAATAGTTGCAGGCATGTGCCTTGCGAAAAAGTAACACAGCGTGCATTTGTTTAGACTAGGTCGGAGCTTTGATAAGGTAATTCATTTCAGATATTAGATACGTTGTCCTCTCAAGCGGAAGTCTTCTAAATCTTCTGGGGTTAACCTTGTTTCCTCTTTTTATTTCCGATGCCCGGCATTAACTGCGGTTCGCAATATAGTATTAGCATTTTACTCTATCCTGTCTCATACCCCCACACCTTATCTTTTCACGCTTTTGTCGAACTGTTCATTTGCGGTTAACAACGATTCATCAACTTCTCTTGTATACAAACACCGCCTATGTCACGTGGGTAATATTTGACCCCATCATTGTACTCATATTCACGGTCTGATCACAGTTGCTACTTATCTGCAATCATTAGATTTGTCTGGGTTAGGTTAGATTTATTATTGTCGCATGTACGTAGCTCCAGTGAAATTTTTGCATGCTATCCACTCAGACCAGTCACACCATACATGGACATAATAAAAAATATCTCTGCAATTTCTTGCCGTATTGGCTAGAACTATTTCCAGTGGGAGGAACCCGCATCTGTAACGTTCCAACGCTCCATTCGCATTTCAAAACAAGTGGGCTTGAGGAAGCCGGTGATTGGTGGAAGCGGACAAGAGGGAGCAGATGATTGGCAGTGAGATACCTGCTGATTTCTTCCGGCAGTTTGTATTTTATTGTATGTTGTATTTTGTATTGTATCCAGGGTAAGGGAAGTATGAGGCCTAGGGCAGTTTACTGTTCTGGATGTCAGATGTGGGAGGTCAGGGAGTTGGATAGCCCTTCACACGTGCACCAGGTGTATCGAGATGGGGCTCCTAAGGGACCGTATTAGGAACCTGGAGCAGCAGCTCGAAGACATCTGTCTGGTCAGGGAGAGCGAGGAAGACATAGAGAGGAGTTACAGGGAGGCAGTCACACCAAGACCACGGGAGGCAGACAAGTGGGCCACGGTTAGGAGGGACAAGGGGCAGAGGCAGGGACTAGAGAGTACCCCGGTGGCTGTACACCTTTGAAATAAGTACTCATGTTTGAGTGCTGTTGGGGGAGACAGCCTACCTGCGGGTAGCGACAGCGGCCGGGCCTCTGCTACAGAGACCGGTCCTGTTGCTCAGAAGGGTAAGGAAAAGAAGAGGAGGGCAGTAGTAATAGGGGATTCTATAGTTAGGGGGTCAGATTGGCGAGTCTGTGGATGCAGTCAGGAGACCTGGATGGTAGTCTCCTGACTGCCTCCCTGGTGCCAGGGTCTGGGATGTGACTGAACTTGTCCAAGATATCCTGAAATGGGAGAGAGAGGAGCCCGAGGTCGTGGTACATATAGGTACCAATGACATAGGTAGAAAAAGAGAAGAGGTCCTGAAAGGAGAATTTTTGGAGTTAGGAGGAGTGTTAAGGAGAACGACCGTAAAGGTAACAATCTCAGGATTACTGCTTGCGCCACGCGACAGTGAGAGTAGGAATGGAACGAGGTGGAGGATAAATGCGTGGCTGAAGGACTGGTGCAGTGGGCAGGGATTCAAGTTTCTGGATCATTGGTACCTCTTTTGGGAAAGGTGTGACCTGTACAAAAAGGACAGGTTGAACTTGAACCCGAGGGGGACCAATACCCTGGCGGGGATATTTGCAAAGGCTACTGGGGAGACTTTAAACTAGATCGGTTTGAGTAGGGACTCAAATAGAGAAAGCAAGTAGACAGTGGTGTGAGGCAGGAGGCAGAGAAGGGAAGCACTCAGACACAACACGTAGGGGAGAAAGAAAAAAAAAAATAATAAACAGAGAATAAGAGGTGGTGAGTTTCTTAAATGTGTGAGCAGAGAGACAGAGGGTGTAAAATGAGGGTAGATGCAATAGGTAGCAAGGTGAAGAGTAAAAGTGGCAGGCAGACAAATCCAGGGCTAAAATCAAAAAGGGCCACTTTTCAACATAATTGTATAAGGGGTAAGAGCGTTGTAAAACCAAGCCTGAAGGCTTTGTGACTCAATGCAAGGAGCATTCGTATTAAGGTGGATGAGTTGAATGTGCAGATAGCTATTAATGATTATGGTATAGTTGGGATCACGGAGACATGGCTCCAGGGTGACCAAGGCTGGGAGCTGAACATCCAGGGATATTCAATATTCAGGAGGGATAGACAGAAAGGAAAAGGAGTTGGGGTAGCGTTGCTGGTTAGAGAGGAGATTAACGCAATAGAATGGAAGGACATTAGCTTGGAGGATGTGGAATCGATATGGATAGAGCTGCGAAACACTAAGGGGCAGAAAACGCTAGTGGGTGTCGTGTACAGGCCACCAAACAGTAGTAGTGGAGTTGGGGATGGTATCAAACAGGAAATTAGAAATGCGTGCAACAAAGGTAAAACAGTTATAATGGGTGACTTCAATCTACATATAGCTTGGGCGAATGAAATTGGCAGGGGTGCTGAGGAAGAGGATTTCTTGGAATGTATGAGGGATAGTTTTCTAAACCAACATGTAGAGGAACCAACGAGAGAGAGCAGGCTATTCTAGACTGGGTACTGAGTAATGAGGAAGGGTTAGTTAGCAGCCTTGTTGTTCGTGGCCCCTTAGACAAGAGTGACCATAATATGGTTGAGTTGTTAATTAGGATGGAGAGTGACGTTGTTAACTCAGAAACACGGGTCCTGAACTTAAAGAAAGGTAAATTTGAGGGTATGAGACGTGAATTGGCCAAGATAGACTGGCAATTGATTCTTAAAGGGATGACGGTGGATATGCAATGGAAGGCATTTAAAGACTGCATGGATGTATTACAACAATTGTTCTTCCCAGTATGGCAACAGAATAAATCAGGGAAGGTAGTGTATCCGTGGATAACAAGGCAAATCAGGGATAGTATCAAAACAAAAGATGAAGCGTACAAATTAGCCAGAGAAATCACCCTACCAGAGGACTGGGATAAATTCGGAGTCCAACAGAGGAGGACAAAGGGCTTAATTAGGAAAGGGAAAGTGGATTATGAAAGATAACTGGCAGGTGACATAAAAACTGACTGCAATAGTTTGTATAGATATGTGAAGAGAAAAAGATTAGTTAAAACAAATGTAGGTCCCTTGCAGTCAGAAACAGGTGAGTTGATCATGTGGAACAAGGACATGGCAGACCAATTGACTAACTATTTTGGTTCTGTCTTCACTAAGGAAGACATAAATAATCTGCCGGAAATAGCAGGGGATCGCGGGTCAAATGAGATGGAGGAACTGAGTGAAATCCAGGTTAGCCGGAAAGTGGCGCTAGGCAAGTTGAATGGATTAAAGGCCGATAAATCCCCAGGGCCAGATAGGCTGCACCCCAGAGTACTTAAGGAAGTAGCCCCAGAAATAGTGGATGCCTTAGTGATAATTTTTCAAAACTCTTTAGATTCTGGAGTGGTTCCTGAGGATTGGAGGGTAGCTAATGTAACCCCACTTTTTAAAGTGGGAGGGAAAGAGAAAACGGGGAATTACAGACCAGTTAGTCTAACATCGGTAGTGGGGAAACTGCTAGAGTCAGTTATTAAAGATGGGATAGCAGCACATTTGGAAAGTGGAGAATTCATTGGACAAAGTCAGCATGGATTTACGAAAGGTAAATCATGTCTGATGAATATTATTTAATTTTTTGAGGATGCAACTAGTAGAGTGGATAAGGGAGAACCAGTGGATGTGTTATATCTGGACTTTTAGATGGCTTTCAATAAGGTCCCACATAAGAGATTAGTATACAAACTTAAAGCACACGGTATTGGCGGTTCAGTATTGATGTGGATAAGGAACTGGCTGGTAGACAGGCCGCAAAGTGTAGGAGTGGGGAAATGCAACAAGAAGAGTAGGAAAAGGGGAGATGCAACGTGACCTGGGTGTCATGGTACACCAGTCATTGAAAGTAGGCATGCAGGTGCAGCAGGCATTGAAGAAATCGAATGGTATGTTAGCATTCATAGCAAAACGATTTCAGTATAGGAGCACGGAGGTTCTACTGCAGTTGTACAGGGTCTTGGTGAGACCACACCTGGAGTATTGCGTACAGTTTCGCTCTCCAAATCTGAGGAAAGACATTCTTGCCATGGAGGGTTCACCAGAGTGATTCCTGGGATGCCAGGACTTTCATATGAGGAAAGATTGGATAGACTCGGCTTGTAATCGCTAGAATTTAGAAGATTGATGTCAGAACTGAACAAGGAGGAGGACACAAATGCAGGCTCAGACATAGGGCAGATCCGTATACAGAGTTTAATCGGTCCAAGTCGGTACACAGGTAAGCAAACACTGAAGCAACAGTATCATCTAGGAGCAGGCAAAAACAGTGGTCGAAAAACAGGCAGTGGTCGAGTACACAAAGTCACAATATTTCTAGAGCTGGAACGAAGTGATACCAGGTAGCATACACAACGAACTGGTAAAGAAACCTAAAACACAAAGGCTTAAATACAGACTTAACAGGGGATAACGAGACACAGGTGAAACACATCAGGGCGTGGTTAACAATCACATGAGGGTAAACGACCCGACAGGAAATGGCACCTGAAACAAGAGGAGATGTGAGGCACCAAAATAAAACAAGAATGCAAGCTCAAATACTGAAAACCAATAAGGAACAGAAATTAGATTAAACGCGAGACCTGACAGTACCCCCCCCCCCCCCCCCCCCCCCCCCCCCCCCCCCACCCTCCCCTCCACAGCCAGCTCCTGATGGCCCAGGATCGTCAGGATGTTGGCGCTGATATTCCCTGATAGGTTCTGGGTCGCATATGTTGCGAGCCGGCACCCAAGACCGCTCCTCAGGTCCATAACCCTCCCAATCCACAAGATACTGACAACCACGACGGCGCATCCCCAGCAACCGGCTGACCGTAAACACTGGACCCCCATCAAGGAACCGGGCGGGCGGAGGGGGTGTGGAGGCAGGGACCAAATAACTCTGCTTAACTGGCTTCAGTCGGGAGACATGGAAAGTAGGGTGGACCCTCATGGCATGGGGGAGTCTGAGACGAACCGCCACAGGATTGATGACCTTCGAGATCGGGAAAGGACCAACAAAACGAGGAGCCAGCTTCCGGGATTCCATCCTCAGAGGTAAGTCTCGAGTGGAGAGCCACACCTTTTGGCCCGAGGAGTATACTGGAGCCGGCGTTCTTCCACGATCAGCCATCCTCTTGTAACGCGCAGAACTGCGCAACAGCATCTGACGAGCCCCATTCCAAACCTTGCAACAGCGACGGATGAGAGCCTGGGCGGAGGGCACACTGGACTCCTTCTGCACAGCAGGGAACAATGGCGGTTGATAACCAAATAAGGTGTTTGCTCCAAGTTGAAGGATTCTGTGCCACCAAGCACCGCAGTCCTGTCTCCAATTCCTGGTTAAGGCGTTCAGTTTGTCCATTGGATTCCGGGTGACAACCAGATGTAAGGCTGACCGTGGCGTCCAACAGAGAACAAAACCCCTTCCAAAACCTGGACACGAACTGAAGCCCCCTTTCAGACACAGTGTCTCTGGGAAATCCATGAATTTGAAAAAACATGAGACAACATGACCTCTGCCGTCTTCCTGGCGGAGGGAAGCTTGTGCAACGGAATAAAATGGACCATCTTAGAAAATCTGTCCACCACAGTCATGACTGTGGTGTTACCTTCAGAAGAGGGCAGGCCCGTGACAAAGTCCATGGAGATGTCTGACCAGGGGCGTGAGGGGACAGGCAGCGGATTCAGGAGGCCAAAGGCAGGCCGACGCGAGGTCTTGTTCTGAGCACAAATACTGCAGGCGGCGACGTACTCCTTAATCCCCCTCTCGATGGAAGGCCACCAAAACCGCTGTTTGGCCCCAAACAGGATTCAGCGGACACCGGGATGACAGGAGATCTGAGACGTACGAGCCCAGTGAATCACCTGTGAACGAAGAGACTCGGGAACAAACAGACGATTAGAAGGACACCCTAGCGGAGACTGAACACCAGCAGTAGCCTCGGAAACTCTCTTCTCAATCTCCCAAGTAACCGCCGCAACAAAACAGGAAGCAGGCAGAATGGGAGTTGAAACCTTAGGGGACGGGTCAGGATCAAACTGTCTGGAGAGAGCATCAGGTTTGCCATTCTTGGCACCAGGGCGGTAAGACAGTACAAAATCAAAACGATTAAAGAAGAGAGCCCACCTTGCTTGGCGCGAGTTGAGGCGTTTGGCTGACTTGATGTATTCCAGGTTCTTGTGGTCTGTCCAAACTAGAAACGGCTGCTTGGTACCCTCCAACCAATGTCTCCATTCCTCCAAGGCTGCTTTAACCGCTAACAGTTCACGGTTACCCACATCGTAATTTCTCTCAGCAGGAGAAAACTTTCTTGAGAGGAAAGCGCAGGGATGTAGTCGACCATCTGTGGGGGATCTCTGGGAGAGTACGGCCTCGATGCTCACACCCGAGGCATCCACCTCAACCACGAACTGGAGTGAAGGGTCAGGGTGAACCAGGATGAGGGCTGAGGAGAAGCTCCTCTTGAGTCTCATAAATGCAGCTAATGCTTGAGGGGACCAAGAGAAAGGCACGTGGGGTGAGGTGAGAGCATGGAGTGGTGCAGGAATAACACTAAAGTTCCGGATAAACTTCCTATAAAAATTAGTAAACCCAAGGAACCCCTGAAGTCGCTTACGACTGGAGGGTGTAGGCCAGGTGGCCACAGCACTGACCTTGCCCGGGTCCATCTGTATCCCATCAGGTGACACAACATAACCAAGGAATTGAACAGTGTTAACATGAAATTCACATTTTTCAGCTTTCACAAACAGATCATTCGAGAGCAAACGTTCCAGCACCTGGTGTACATGCTGCACATGGGAAGTTTCATCTGCAGAAAAAATCAAAATGTCATCAAGGTACACAAACACAAATTTGTTCAGTATGTCCCGTAATACATCGTTCACCATGCTTTGAAAAATGGCTGGAGCATTAGTAAGCCCAAACGGCATGACCCGATATTCATAATGACCACTGGGTGTGTTAAACGCAGTCTTCTATTCATCCCCCTCCCTTATCCTTACCAGATGATAAGCATTCCTAAGATCTAACTTAGTGAATATTTTAGCGTCTTTTAACAGTTCAAATGCAGAGGAGATAAGAGGAAGAGGGTATCTGTTCTTAACAGTAATGTCATTGAGTCCTCTGTAGTCAATGAAGGGTCGAAGTGTTCCATCCTTCTTATCCACAAAGAAGAATCCAGCTCCTGCAGGTGAAGAGGAAGGTCTGATGATCCCAGCAGCAAGGGCGTCGTCAATGTACTTTTCCTTGGCGAGCCGCTCAGGTGACGACAAGGAATAAAGACGACCCTTAGGAGGCGCTGTACCTGGCAGAAGGTCAATGCAGCAGTCGTATGGTCTATGCGGCGGAAGAGAGGTGGCCTTGGCCTTGTTGAACACCTCCTTTAGGTCTAGATAACACGAGGGAACCCTGGTGAGATCTGGAAAATCCCCCTCCTTTGAACGGGGAGGCTGCCGGAGGATGGTCCTGGAAGATCCCAGCAAACTGCTCCTTGATGGATCCTTCATAGACTCAGGAGAGGAATCATGTAGATAGATGAGTTTACAGTTATTACCCCAAGAAATTACTTCCCCAGTACCCCAGTTCATGTGAGGATTATGGTAAGACAGCCAAGGGAGCCCCAAAATCAGAGGATGTAGAGAACAGTCGAGGAGATGAAAACTGATGGTCTCCAAGTGATTACCTGCCACGATAAGTTGAACAGGTTGAGTTCGGTGAATCACCCTGTACATTAGGCGCCCATCCAGTGCACTAGCCTCCTGAGGATCTTGAAGCTGTTCACGTTCCAACTTCAATTCATCAGCCAAGCGAATGTCATCTGCCCCAGAATCAACCAAAGCCTGCAGGGAGTGCCACTGGGAATGCACCAACAATTGTACAGTAGTGAGTTGACGAGAGGAATGGCTCATAGGAGTGGTACAGCTCACCAATGTCCTCTCTTTCATTGGTGAGCCTTGTCTTTTACTGAACAGCTGTTCAACAAATGTCCCAGCTCCCCACAGTACAAACACCTCCCCTCCCTTAGGCGGCGCTGCCGTTCCTCCGGGCTGAGTTTGGCTGGCCCTACCTGCATGGGCTCCTCCGAAGAGACAGGTGGCGCTGTAGGCTGACTGGACCGGCCGAGAGGGACGAAGTCCCGACCGGAAGGCGAAGGGCGACGCTGCCGCCTCTGTTGGGAGGAGGACCGAACTGCCGCCGATCTCCTCTCTCGCTCTCTTTCTCTCAGCCTAAAGTCAATTTGGACAGCCAGGGAAATCATAGACTCGAAGTCGGAAGGCAGGGTTAGTGGAGCCAACTGATCCTTGATAGCTTCAGACAGCCCATTGCGAAATGCATCCAACAAAGCGGACTCATTCCATCCAGTCTTAGCAGCAACAGTTCGAAATTCAATAGCAAAATCCATAACTGAGCGATTACCTTGTTTCATGGAGACCAGGACCTGTGAAGCCTCTCGGCCAGGATTGGAGTGACCAAACGTGCGGGACAGAGCTTCCATGAACAGGACCGACGTCTGGCAACCAGGAGAATTCCGAGACCATTCTGCCGTGGCCCAAGCCTCCGCTCTACCCGACAGGTGTGTGATGATAAAGGCTACCCTTGAGCGTTCTGATGGAAAGGAAGCCGCTTGAAGTTCGAAATGCACCCCACACTGAATCAAGAACGGTCTACACTTCTCCGATTCCCCCGAAAAGTGTTCCGGTCTTGCCAGGTGGATGAATGGAGACGCTGCGGCAGCCGTGGCCATCGGAGCCCCTGGAGACACAGACAAGGAAACAGACTCGGCAGGCACGGGAGCCGCAGCAGGAAACAAAGAATTCAGCCGAGTAACCAGGTGTTCAAACTAAGAACTTAAAGTGTTCACCTGTGAACCGATGTCCGCCTGGAACCCCTGCTGACGCTCGTCGAGATCCCGGAACCCGGCGACGATCGAGGTGAGTTGACCCTCGTAATGCGAGATGCGCTCCTCTTGCTTCTGGAGCTCTGCACGAAAAGGATCAGAGCCCGCTGAGTCCATTGTTGGCCAGTTCGTACTGTCAGAACTGAACGAGGAGGTGGTCACAAATGCAGGCTCAGACATAGGGCAGATCCATATTCAGAGTTTAATCGGTCCAAGTCGGTACACGGGTAAGCAAACACTGAAGCAACAGTATAATCTAGGAGCAGGTAAAAACAGTGGTCGAAAAACAGGCAGTGGCCGAGTACACAAGGACACAAGAGCTGGAACGAGGTGATACCAGGTAGCATACACAACAAACTGGCAAAGAAACCTAAAACACAAAGGGCTTAAATACAGACTTAACAGGGGATAACGAGACACAGGTGAAACACATCAGGGCGGGGCAACAATCACATGTGGATAAACGACCTGACAGGAAATGGCACCTGAAACAAGAGGAGATGTGAGACACCAAAATAAAACAAGAATGCAAACTCAAATACTGAAAACCAATAAGGAACAGAAACTAGATTAAACGCGAGACCTGACAAGAGACTGTTCTGCGCACTGAAAATAAATAAGTCAGATTTAGGGCTTCAATGAAAGAGGATCTGGCAGAAGCAATTCTGTTCCTAAGAACGTTATTAATACATTTTAGGTATGTACGTTTGTAGCAAACTTTACTACCTATGTATTTACTTTTAATTTCTATTGCATATGAGGTTTTTTTAAATCATAATTTAGCCATTTAGCTCAGACCTATGGCCTTAGTTTAATAAATTTTGGAGTAATGCTTTTATAATTCATATAATTCAATGGAATTTAAATTTTGTCATGGTCCTTTCTGTCATATTGTTTTATTTTAGCATAATGAATTATGGTTTTTATTTCAAGAATAAACATTAATAAAAAGCCACAATAACATAGCTAAAACCATTCGACTCAAATCTTTGTGGACGTGGGTTTAACAGGCAGCCTGATGATTCATGTGTTCTTATGAAATACCATCATGTGTAATGTCATCACAGCAGATTTAGAATTATTATTATACCGAGGGGTCGGGGTCGGATGTTCTGGGAACGACTCCACAGCCCAGTTTATTCCGCTCCCCTGTGTGTTTATAACATTATTTAACCAGTTTCTCCCCAGATTTACCGGGTTTATTCCCCCAGAAGTGTAGTTTATGTGGAGATTTACCTCGGGTCTCCCCCAGATTTACCGGGTTTATTTCGCTCCGCTGCTGATTTATAACGTTATTTACTCAGTGAATAAGAGGGGGAGGTTTATAACGGGGGAGTTTGAGCCCAGTTGTCCCCACACACACGCGTGTACTTTTTTTGGAGATTGACCACATTGACGATCCCGCTCCGCTGCTGATTTACCTCAGGCCCGGCGGCAGCGACGTCACCAACTGCCGCTCTCCGCCGCCATTTTCATGCGGTCGATGGGGAGACTCGGCCCGGGGCGGGCGGGCGGCCATCTTGGTGAGGGCAGGTGATGTCGGCGCCGCTGATTGGTCGGCAGCCGGCGGCCATCTTGATCAGAGGTTGAAAGTGGCCATCTTGGTGAGGGGTCGCTGGCAGTGGCGCTGGTTGACAGCGGCCATCTTGGTGAGGGGTTGATGACGGCCATCTTGTTAGGGTCTCGCCGTTCATAACGCCATCTTGAGAAGGTACCAATGGCCCACACACTTGTGATCCATTCTGCCATCTAAACTTGTCTTGTCCACGCCCCTGTCCAAGCGTCTTAGTTTCCAACCCTTCGCCCGCCAGTGGAATAAGCTTCATGTGCCTGGGACCCACACAAAACTGGTCATATCAACAAACTAGAATGGATACAGAGAAAAGCAGCACGCTTTTGCATCGGGAACTACAATAAAGGTAGCAGTGTCACCCAGATGCTGTCCGACCTGGAGTGGGAAACGCTGGAAACAAGAAGGGCAAGGAACAGACTAGCCATGTTGTACAAGATTCAAAAGGGGACCGTGGGCATAACTGCATGTGAGGGATAAAGTGATTAAACCCTATTAAAGAAAGGAGTTTTAAAGAGAATTCAAACAGAGAGGGGCTGGAGAGAGGATTCTGACACAGCAGTGTCTGAAGGTTGCCAGACCCATCCTCGAGTCCTTGAGTAAGAAGAGATTCATTGTATAGCTAGAGAAGGGGGTGATGTAGAGAGATCCCTATCAGTGGAAAGGAGTAATAGATGGGACCCTTGTCACTATAGCTTAGCTTTAGTACTGATATAGGAAAACTGAGAGGGTTCACTAGGAGGTGAGTAAAACTGGGCCAGGTCATGAGCAATTGAGCATGCTTAATAAAATAAATGAATATTACAACACACCCCTGGTCAAGAAATTGCTAATTACCATGAACATGTTTGAACATGCAATGTATGATATGGGAGGTGCGAGGGGATGTACGGTGGGAGGTACCCACAGATTGTGCACCTCCGACCCTGATTGGAGAAAGGTCCGGAGGGGAGGTTGAATGTAAGATTTTGTGTATAAAGGGGCATGATCTCTCTGGCTTTAGTTTGTCTCGAGTTGGAGAGGCACCCGGTCTGCAGACTCGTAAAATAAAGAAATCTCTTGCTTCCAGGATTTAGTCTTTGAGTATTAATTGTGAGCATAAAGAGTATCTCACAAATTGGGGGCTCGTCCGCGATCGCCACTCCGGCTGCTTGGTGGAGGCAAAGAAGGAGGGGAAGGTGCACCCTGCTGATTTCAGCAGTCTCTGATCTCCTTGCTTGCCATCAGCAGTTTGAGCGAGTGATATCCGCTGGAAAAGACTCGGGAAGCAAGAGGGGGTGTAAGGTAAATACGTACGGGACGGTCGAGTGATTCTTGTGCACAGGACCCAGGTAAGAAAAACGACTATTAAGTATTGCCTGGGGGACCGGGGTTTGTCGGACGGGAATAGTCTGACAAGGTAATGGGAAACCGGAACGGGAGGAGTAAGGGTCCGGGGAACCGGGAGAGGCTCATACTGATATGGAGCCTAACATAGAGCCCGATAGTCCGTTGGGGCGAATGTTGGATGGGGTGAAGGGAGCACCCGGGGTAAGAATAAGGAAACTATGTGCCTCTCACCAGTATGCGGGTGAGGAACTTTAAAAAGGAGATGAAAAGTTTATTGGAAGACCGCTTGGGACTGGCTGAACAAATAGATCAGTTCCTAGGGCCAAAAATGTTTTTATGAAAAATATTGAGTTGTTTCAAACAATCTCATTGAAGTAAGAATGGAACTAATGTAATGTGTGTGTAAAAACCGGTTTTGTATGAATGAGGAAGTTTGTATATGTGATAGGTTTGTTTGCTGTGGGCCACATGTTGTAAGGGTTGTGTGTGTGTTCCTTTAAGGAATTGTAAGCAATGGGGGAGGTTATTGTAAGGTAACGGACAACGCTTTGTATCAGCGCAACTTAAAAAGGGGAAGTTGGAAAATGTAGGTTGCTTGGCTTCTATAGATTTCATTTCAGTAAAGTTAATTTGGAAAATTGTTAGTCGTATGTATTTAAACTAGGAATTGGAATTTGGGAATTGTAGGGGGAATGGTTTGAACAAAATTAGAAATAAGTTAATTGCTGAACAACAAGCAGCTTTTATGGTTTGTTTAGATAAACATTCTGGTTGGAGAAGGGTAATAAATTAATGGGGCCCAGAAAAAAAAAAGGAGTTGGCAGACAATGATGTCAATAAGGGGAAGTTGGTTTACTCCAGAAGAAAGACAGATGGTCAGACAGGCAGGAGAAGGGGTTACAGGATTAAAGCGAGAGCAGTAAAATATTCCATTACTGCACGAATTGGAGTAACCAAACAGAAGAAGTGTGAGAGATCTCAGAGAGATAACAATCAAGGGAATTAGAGAAGCCGTTCCCAAGGGACAGAATTTCGAACGGGCTTTTGAAAATCAGCAGAACAAGGACGAACTTCCGACAGTGTTTTTACAAAGATTAACGAAGAATGTCCAGCAGTATTCGGGGATAGACCCTGATACGACCGCAGGTCAGCAGTTGTTGAAGGTTAATCTTGTAACAAAATCATGGCCAGATATTAGAAAGAAATTGGAAAAATTGGAAGATTGGAATGAAAAACCATTGAATCAGTTGTTAACAGAGGCTCAAAAGGTATATGTAAGACGGGATGAGGAGAAACAGAAGGGAAAGGCAAAAATGATGTTGCAAGCAATACAGCAAGTAGTATTGGAGGACGAGGAAGAGGTGAATGGAGGGACCGAAGTTGGGGTCCCCGGGAAAACAAGGAACAAGTATCAGGAGGGTGGTACACGGGGCCACCCTGGTGTTATTATTGTAAAGAGGAGGGTCATTTCAAGAGGGAATGTCCCAAGCGACGACGGGAGGTGCAGTCGTACGCACTCATGGAGGAAGAATAGGGGAGTCAGGGGTTCCGCTCCCTGGGGTGTATGGGATACTCACGGGAACCTCTGGTAAATTTGAAATTAGGACCCCAGGGAGAGGATATGATATTTATGGTAGATTCGGGAGCAGAAAGATCGAGTATAACTAGAGAATTGTATGTCCCCATATAACACCCCCGTAAGGAAAACCGACGGGACGTTCAGATTGGTCCAGGATCTCAGGGAATTAAATAAGGTAGTTAGAACGCGACACCCGGTGGTCCCGAACCCGTATACCATAATGGGACGGATACCCCCGAATCAGAAGTGGTTCAGTGTGGTAGATTTAAAAGACGCTTTTTGGAGCTGTCCCCTGGCTGAAGAGAGCAGGGACCTTTTTGCGTTTGAATGGGAAAACCCAGAGACCCAAAGGAAACAGCAGTATCGGTGGACTACACTC
Source organism: Okamejei kenojei (assembly GCA_035221665.1). Classification (NCBI taxonomy): domain Eukaryota; kingdom Metazoa; phylum Chordata; class Chondrichthyes; order Rajiformes; family Rajidae; genus Okamejei; species Okamejei kenojei. The sequence continues at coordinate 50,859 of JAVHYY010000109.1, read as the reverse complement.
CCTCAGGGATTTACAGAGTCCCCGAACCTGTTTGGACAGATATTAGAACAAGTATTAGAGGACGTCCCGAGGACTGATGAGACACAGCTGTTGCAGTATGTGGACGATTTATTACTATCTGAGAAGTAAGACATTGAGTTTAGAATGAGAAAGAAGGCAGATCAGAAAGGATTAAAGTGGGAAGCAGAGGGATGAATTGATGAGACTGCTTTAGAAAGAAAGAGCGTGAAAAAGGAAAGACAATGTTGTCAGTAACAACAGACCTGGTTGAAAAGTCTGAAATAAGTGATGCACCGACACACAGTGAGTCCTATGACAGAGCCAAACAGGGGCCAGAGATTCCATGCCAATAATAAATGTATTTGGGAGAGTGTTTTCTCAAATGCCCTATCGGGAGTGAAATAAATCTGGATCTAAGCCCAGACAAGGCTAGTAAGGAGATAGGTAATGGATAAGGTGTGTTGGGGATGTGAACAGGTACGATAATCAGGAAATAATAATAATAATAATAATAATAATAATAATAATAATAATAATAATAATAATAATAATAATATTAAGATAATGGTGAACATAGCTATGGTAAGAACATTAAGAAGAGGTATTAAATACACCTAGGCTAGGATGCGGCAGCGTTTTAAATACTAGCGCCATGTTTTTAATCAGATGTTGTAGGCAGATTTGGAAGGTGTTGATATAGTATGTGGATGATTTGCTGGTTTGTTCCACAAGTGAGGAGCAATGTGAGAAAGAGACATTGTAATTATCTTGGAAAAGATGGCACAGGAGGTCATGATGTATCAAGGAAGAAGTTTTTGTTTTGTCAGCAGCAGGTAGAATATTTTGGACGAGTAATATCTAAAGAAGTAAAAGCTATAGCGCAGGATCAAATTGGAAGCTTGCCTGCAATCTTGCTTAGCTCAATTGGCAGAAATTAAGGCTTTAAGAGCAGCATATGTACATGGAGTCTGGCATATGTTTGGAGCAGTAGAGAAACAGAAAGGCTTTGAGAAAAGCAAAGGAGACCCAATGCAAAGTTAGCAGTGTCCTCCTATGGAATGTTGTTTGGGTTATCTTATTTGGGAAGGTGGAAGGCACACCAATCTTTGAGGGAGGTGATGTATTCTTGAGGAACTATTTACTGGCAGTGTCCCGTTCCCTTACAGAATTAAAAGCAAAAGGATTATTGGCTCAAAGCCCGCCACTTGACTTTCCAATACATGCTGTAAAGGCCGGCGACTGGGTACTGGTCAAAAATTGGAAGGAGGAGAAACTCCAGCCCAGGTGGACCGGCCCGTACCTAGTATTGCTGACAACCGAGACAGCAATACGAACAAAAGAAAACGGGTGGACCCACGCGATCTGGGTTAAAGGACCCGTCGATCCACCCGTTCCTGAGGAGGAGGAACAGTGGACGGTGAAGCCGGGAAGTAAACCCCTAACAGTAATTTTAAAAAGAAAAGCATTGAATGTATAACTGACAGTATGAAAGGAGCAGTTGTGGTATTGTTTGCTTTGTATGTAATTGTTGTAAAAGGTATTAATAATTGTGATAAATGTTATCATCCTATTCAATACAGAGGGGTAATATCCAGATCATTTATCTATCATTCCCATGTGAACAAAATATGCCATGACCGAAAGACTAGAATCATTTGTAAAGAGGGGGGAAAGGAGTATTTGATGGCAGGCAATAGGGGGTATATAGGGAAGTTCGGGGCCGTTACCTGCCCAAGGGGAGAGAGATGGGTTTGTGTACAGTTAGTTTTCCCTGCTCAGATCATAAAAGGGGCAATAGATAAGACGAAGGAGGAAGTAGTGAAAGAGATTACTAAGGTAGTAGTCACTAAGCCTCCCCCTCCCCCACATACTCAGCCTCAAGTACACCAGACACTGTACGAAGAAATCAAGAAGCAGATCGAAATCCCTGAAGGAGAAAAAAACCTGTTTGTGGACTTGGCCACCCGGATAGCTGGGACCCTGAATGTGACTAACTGTTGGGTCTGCGGAAGACCACTGATGAATTCACGCTGGCCGTGGAGAGGATCCATTGTTGAAATATGGGACCTGATGGGGTGGAACCTGACAATTGGACAAGACCGAGATCCCCAGGTATGGGTCCTGACAGATGCTCCGGTAGGGACTGAGGCCCTGAGTTCAGGGCCCAGAGCTAGGCCCTGGGCAAAGGATGCCGTCCTAGTAGGCAGCAGCCCCTGCCAGCGCATCGTCACCCAGTGGCCAAATCAGTCCCGAGTGTGGTGGCCAGAGGAGCCTAAATGGTATCTAACTAAGAAATATGCGAAAAAACTGCGCTATCCGGATGGAGATTGATGGAGTGGAATCAGTCGGACTGTGGAACTGCACCGGGAATAACCCTTATCAGGGGATCCCAGTATTGCGAGATATATGGAACAAGGTTGCCTCTAGTGGACCGGCCCCTGAAGGATTGTTATGGCTATGCGGATACAAGGCATACTCGGTGTTACCGATCAATTGGAGTGGGACTTGTTTTATTGGACTGGTACAACCTGGATTCTTCCTGTTAAACCCCAAAGAAGGCCGGTCGTTAGGAACACCTGTATTTGATGACCTATATCGGAAAAAGAGGAAAATAGACATTGGAGAATGGGAAGATGATGAGTGGCCACCAGCAAGAATCATCTCATACTACGGAACAGCCACCTGGGCACAGGATGGATCCTGGGGCTACCGAACACCAGTATACATGTTAAACCGGATCATAAGGCTACAGGCAGTACTGGAGGTAATTACCAACCAAACTGCGGGGGCGCTGGAGATGCTGGCAAAGCAGCAGACGCAGATGAGAGCAGCAATATACCAGAACAGGTTAGCCCTAGATTACCTCCTGTCAGAAGAAGGAGGGGTATGCGGGAAATTCAACCTCTCTAATTGCTGTTTGAACATCGATGATAATGGACAGGCAGTGATGGACATATCAGAAGGGATCCGGAAGTTGGCGCATGTTCCAATACAAAAGTGGAATTCGATTATGGGAACCCAATGGTGGGATTCTATCCTCGGAGGAACATGGTGGAGAACGGTGGGACTTGTGTTTCTATGTGCAGTGGCTGGACTGATCTTTATCCCCTGTTGTATCCCTTGTTTTAGGGAACTTATTACCAGAAGTATAAGTCAGATGCAGGCTGTAGTCATGCCTATGGGAGAGAAAGGGGAAATACAGAAAATAATGATAATGCGGCCAAGGGAAGTTTATTATTTACAGGAGGAGAAGGTTAGGACGATGTTACGTCAGTTCGAATTGAAGGAACTTAAAATGAGGGTTTAATCAGTGTATGCGTAGCAAAAGAAAAAGGGAGGATTGTGAGGGATAAAGTGATTAAACCCTATTAAAGAAAGGAGTTTAAAGAGAATTCAAACAGAGAGGGGCTGGAGAGAGGATTCTGACACAGCAGTGTCTGAAGGTTGCCAGACCCATCCTTGAGGCCTTGAGTAAGAAGAGTTTCATTGTATAGCTAGAGAAGGGGGTGATGTAGAGAGATCCCTATCAGTGGAAAGGAGTGATAGATGAGACCCTTGTCACTATAGCTTAGCTTTAGTACTGATATAGGAAAACTGAGAGGGTTCACTAGGAGGTGAGTAAAACTGGGCCAGGTCATGAGCAATTGAGCATGCTTAATAGAATAAATGAATATTACAACACACCCCTGGTCAAGAAATTGCTAATTACCATGAACATGTTTGAACATGCAATGTATGATATGGGAGGTGCGAGGGGATGTACGGTGGGAGGTACCCACAGATTGTGCACCTCCGACCCTGATTGGAGAAAGGTCCGGAGGGGAGATTGAATGTAAGATTTTCTGTATAAAGGGGGATGATCTCTCTGGCTTCAGTGTGTCTCGAGTTGGAGAGGCACCCGGTCTGCAGACTCGTAAAATAAAGAAATCTCTTGCTTCCAGGATTTAGTCTTTGAGTATTAATTGTGAGCATAAAGGGTATCTCACACTGCAGATAGATACATAACATATTCCACAGAAAGGAGAACAAGAAAGAAATGATATGCAAATAGAAACCCAATTCGCCAGGACAGATATTTATAAGAACTCTTTCTTCGTAAGAACCTTAAGGGAATGGAATAAAGTAGAAAACAATATAGTCAAATCATCTTCACGAGACAGTTTTAAGGGGCCACTAACAGCACGTTAGTCTGCACAACATATCTAAGTTGGCGATATGCAGAGTACTTCCCTGCCGACTACAAATTCAGAAGGTTCAGAAGGATTAATGCGTGGAGAAAGGGACTGCGGATGCTGGTTTAAACCGAAGATAGACACAATGTGCTGGAGTAACTGGGCGGGGCAGGCAGCATCTCTGGAGAGAGGGAATGGGTGACGTTTCAGGATCAGCAGAGGGATCTAGGAGCGGCCAATGGAACCGTATCCAGCCTCCCCCCTCTGACGGGCAGCGTCAGCGGCCAATGGGAGCAGGTCCCGCCCTGCCCCTCTGACGGGCAGTGCCAGCGGCCAATGGGAGCACGTCCTGCCTCCTCCCCTCTCTGACGGGTAGTGTCAGCGGCCAATGGGAGCAGGTCCCGCTTCCCCCCCCCCCATCTGAAAGGCAGAGTCAGCGGCCAATGGGAGCAGATCCCGCCTCCCCGGCCTGACGTCCCAAAGGACCTGGTCCCGCCCCCTCTTTGGAGCATCTATGGAGAGAAGGATTAGGTGACGATTTGGGTCGAGACCGTTCTTCAGACTGATGGTGTGGGTGGGGAGTAGCTGCGGTTACCTGGTTCAAGGGGGAAGGGGAAGACCCAGTGATAAGGTCCCACATAGGAGATTAGTGGGTAAAATTAGGGCACATGGTATTTGGGGTGGAGTGCTGACATGGATAGAAAATTGGTTGGCAGACATGAAACAAAGAGTATGGACGGGCTACTTCATTGTGGAAAATGAAGTAGATTTTCCAAGTCTACAGAGAGATTTGGGCCATTTGGAAGAGTGGGCTGAAAGATGGCAGATGGAGTTTAATGCTGATAAGTGTGAGGTGCCACATCATGGCAGGACAAATCAAAATAGGACATACATGGTAAATGGTAGGGAATTGAGGAATGCTGTGGAACAGAGGGATCTAGGAATAACTGTGCATAGTTCCCTGAAGGTGGAATCGCATGTAGATAGGGTGGTAAAGAAAGCTTTTGGTGTGCTGGCCTTTATAAATCAGAGCATTGAATATAGGAGTAGGGTAGTAATGTTAAAATTGTACAATGCATTGGTGAGACCAATTCTGGAGTATGGTGTACAATTTTGGTCGCTTACTTATAGGAAGGATGTCAACAAAATAGAGAGAGAACAGAGGAGATTTACTAGAATGTTGCCTGGGTTCCAGCAACTAAGTTACAGAGAAAGGTTGAACAAGTTAGGGCTTTATTCTTTGGAATGCAGAAGGTTAAGGGGGGACTTGATTGAGGTCTTTAAAATGATGAAAGGGATAGACAGAGTTGACGTGGATAAGCTTTTCCCATTGAGGGTAGGGAAGATTCAAACAAGAGGGCATGACATGAGAATTAAGGGACAGAAGTTTAGGGGGAACGTGAGGGGGAACTTCTTTACTCAGAGGGTGGTGGCTGTGTGGAATGAGCTTCCAGCAGAAGTGGTGGAGGCAGGATCGATTTTAACATTTAAAAGTAAAGTCGATAGGTATATGGACGGGAAGGGAATGGAGGGGTATGGTCTGAGTGCAGGGAGATGGGACTAGGGTAAATAAATGGTCAGCACAGACTGGAAGGGCCGAGAGGGCCTGTTTCCGTGCTGTAATTGTTATATGGTTATATGAGAAGGGATTAATAATAATAATAATAATAATATATCTTTTATTGTCATTGCACAGAGGTACAACGACAACTTAATTAGCTAAAAATGTAGACACCCAGAGAAACAAGATTAAAAAAACAGTTAAAACAGTATCAAGTCAAATAGGTCTGTGCCGGGTCGATGTGCGATGACCATCCGATGGAGACAGTTCATGGGCCGGTTCAGAGCAGTTATAGCTCTGGGGATGAAGCTGTTCCAAAGTCTGGAGGTGCAGGTGTAGAAGGCCTTGTAACGTCTGCCGGACGGTAGAAGTTCGAACAGGCTATTACAAGGGTGTGAGGAGTCGTTAAGAAAGCTGATGGCCTTCCTGAGGCACCATGTATTGTAGATGCCCTCCAAGGCTGGTAGCTGTGTCCCAATTATCTTCTGCACTCTGTGGATGATCCGCTGAAGAGCTCTCTTCACCGCCTCCGTGCAGCTGAGATAGCACACAGAGATGCCATATGTGAGGAAGCTCTCTGTGGTGCAGCGGTAGAAGGTTGTCAGCAGCTGTTGGGGAAGACCGGTCTTTTTCAATGTTCTCAGTAAGAACAGCTGTTGCTGTGTTGGTGGATCATGTGAGGTCCTCTGAAATGTGTGTGCCCAGAAACCTAAAGCTGGACTCTCTCTCTCCACACTGTCCCCATTGATAAAGATTGCAGCGTATTCCCCATTATGTGTCTTTCTGAAGTTGATAATCAGCTCATTGGTCTTTAGGGACAGGTTATTATCTGAGCACCAGTCCGCCAGGTTCTGCACCTCCGCTCTGTAGTTTGCTTCATCACTGTTGGTGATCAGCCCGATCACCGTTGTGTCGTCTGCAAACTTGACGATGGTGTTGGTGGCGAATGCAAGAACACAGTCGTGTGTGAAGAGGGAGTAGAACATGGGGCTCAGTACACAGCCCTGTGGTGTGCCGGTGCTCAGGGTGATAGTGGAGGACAGGTGCGGGCCCAGTCTCACTGCCTGCGGTCGCTCCGTCAGGAAATTCATGATCCAGTCGCATATCGATGAGCTGAGGCCTAGCTGGTGGAGTTTGGTGGTGAGCTTCGTGGGGATGACCGTGTTGAAGGCAGAGCTGTGTTCTATGAAAAACATCCTCACATATGTGCCCTGTCTTTCCAGGTGAGTCAGGACAGTGTGAAGAGCCCTGAGAGGTCCCTTTCAGAATGGGTCTCTTTTAGAATGGCAGACAGTGATAAGTGGGGTACCGCAAGGTTCATTGCTGGGACCGCAGCTATCTACAATTTACATTAATGATTTAGATGAAGGGATTACAAGGAACATTAGCAAATTTGCAGATGACATAAAGCTGGGTGACTGTGTGAACTGTGAGGAGGATGCAGGGTAGGTTGGATGAGTGGGTAGATGCATGGTAGATTAAGTTTAATGTGACTAGATGTGAGGTTATCCACTTTGGTTGCAAAAACAGGAAGGCAGATTATTATCTGAATGGTGTCAAAGGAAAAGGGGAAGTACAACGGGATCTGGGGGTCCTTGTTCATCAGTCAATGAAAGCAAGCATGCAGGTACAGCAGGCAGTGAAGAAATCAAATGGCATGTTGGCCTTCATAACAAGAGGAGCTGAGTATAGGAGCAAAGAGGTCCTTCTGCAGATGTACAGAGCCCTTGTGAGACGAGGTCGGTGGCTCCGGCGAGACAGCGAGGGTCGGCGGTGTCAGTGAAGGTCGGAGGCAACGGCCACGGGTGAGGTCACGCGTGGAGGTCGACGGCAGCGTCATCCTCGGTGGTCCAGGCCCGAGATCAATCAGGAAGTCGGTGAGTGTTGGTGCTGCTCCTCGTGGCAGCAATGGCGTTGCTGGGCTGTCTGTTCCACCTGTCCCTTACTCCCCCAAGCTCGCAACCTCCCATTCCCCTTACTCCCCCAAGCTGGCTACCTCCCATCCCCCTTACTCCCCCAAGCTGGCTACCTCCCATTCCCCTTACTCCCCCAAGCTGGCTACCTCCCATCCCCCTTACTCCCCCAAGCTGGCTACCTCCCATCCCCCTTACTCCCCCAAGCTGGCTACCTCCCATCCCCCTTACTCCCCCAAGCTGGCTACCTCCCATTCCCCTTACTCCCCCAAGCTGGCTACCTCCCATCCCCCTTACTCCCCCAAGCTGGCTACCTCCCATTCCCCTTACTCCCCCAAGCTGGCTACCTCCCATCCCCCTTACTCCCCCAAGCTGGCTACCTCCCATCCCCCTTACTCCCCCAAGCTGGCTACCTCCCATTCCCCTTACTCCCCCAAGGTGGCTACCTCCCATCCTTTACTCCCCCAAGCTGGCTTCCACTGCATTGTCACGGGCTGTGGATCGGCAGCACACACACGAGGCCGGGTGGAGCGGGTCCGCGGCTCCAGGCAGCGGACACATGGGTCCAAAAACCCGGCAACATCCCCGTCAGCTGCAGCAGAGTTGGGGACAGTCTGGTCCGTCCTCCCACCCAGAGTCACTGACCGCGCTGCACCGGCACCACGACCCCCTACCAGGGTGATTCACCCACCCCGGACCCCCACATGGGGTGATTCACCCGGGTGCCGGGCTGTCTGTAGTCCCGCCAGCGCGTTTCAGCTGCCAGACACCAAACGATATTGCCAAGTGCAGGAACTATCTTTGAAATAGTGGGGAGGTGTCCAACTGTCCTACGGCTACAGATATGCATGGGGGCAAGAATAATTTCTTAGCATTTCTGGAGATTGTTGGCATTTTCTTAGAGCAGTCACTGGCTGTGGCTGAAGAGAAAAGATGCTGCCTGGGCTGCCACGTGACCATCTAGAGGCTAACCATAAGTCACACACCCAGGTCTGAACAACCTGTGGTGGGCCTGCCTCGACTGAGGGTGTCTTGTGATAAAAGGCCGAAACACCCAGTGATGTTGAGGTACTCAACTGAAGATGTGTCTGATTGGTAGCAAAATCACCTAGTGGTCATCCCCAATAATATCAAATGTCAATAGTAGTGAAAAACCTTACGGATTGTAACATCCAGTCCTGCTAATCAATCTGAACATCTGGATCAAACCAGTGACCACTGAAAGAGCAACTGACAACCAGGGAAATGCCTAGTGACGGCCTGGAGAGACTGCTGACCGGAGGGAATAGACCACACCGGGGCTGGCATGGGCTAGCTCCTCATGCCAGCAAGATCCATCACTAATCAACGTTTTGGATCCTCCCTTATATTGCCATAGGAATCGACTATGAATAAGACAACTAGCATAGCAATTGACAGAGCACCAGCACCGGCAGGACATAAGCTACGAAGCTGCATCTGTGGCTGGGAAAAGATAACATCAGAGAAGGGTCTCAAGATCCACCAGGGTACAAAAATGTGCCTGGGAGAGCTTGGTGAGGGGCCTCGCATTGACCATTACTGTCTAAGAGGTAGGCCAAATCAGTCGAGTGAAGCCCAGTGTAGGTTATCCACCACAGTCCACAGAGTATCAGCACCCCAGGCAAAGCTCACGCAATTAGTGTCCCACCAACGGAAACGAGTCCAGAGCCCAACCAGCCATAGTCCGCGGCAGAGAGGAAGATGGGAGGAAAAAATCAGAATGGAGCAGTCACTGACTGTGGCTGAAGAGAAAGGACGCTGTCTGGGCTGCCACCTGACCACCTAGAGGCTAACCATAGGACACACACTCAGGTCTGATCACCCTGCAGTGGGCTTGCCTCGACTGAGGGTGTCTTATGATAAAAGGCCGAAACACCCAGTGACGTTGAGGTACACAACTGAAGATGTGCCTGATTGGTAGCAAAATCACTTAGTGGTCATCCCCAAGAATACCAAATGTCAATTGTAGTGAAAAACCTTAGGGATTGCAACATCCAGGCCTACTAATCAATTTCATTGTTGATAGCACAACATGAATTCTGAAGAATTCTGAAGAACACAGTGAAGTCAGGAAAAACTTGCTTTATTTGTTACGTAAGGCACAAATGCGCCAATACTTGGTTTTGTTCAGCTAATCCATTATTTGTCCGTCATACCTTGCAGTACAAATCATCAGTCTCTTCATAAAGGCAAGGGCGGGCATGTTGCTATAGAAACTCCTCAGAGGAAAGACCCTTGTAGGAAAGGAAACATTTCCGAATCTAATCAAATCCATGAAACAAAATACAACAGCGGCCAAACGATATTGCCAAGTGCAGGAACTATCTTTGAAGTAGTGGGGAGGTGTCCGACTGCCCACTAAACGAAAGCAATCTTTTAATCAATTTGCCAGACAGGAGTTGCGAGATCTACAAAGAGCACACACGTTGCTCAGTGCTTCTCGGACTCCATTCAAAGAACAAAGGAAAGTTACATAAATTATACATTTTCTTATCAATAAAACACACCTTCTAAATCTGAGTGAAAGATCCGTAGCGTAAGGGAAACAAGGGAGGCTGGACCCATATTTTTACAATGTCAGCCTTATTCTCAAATCTTGGCACAGCTTCAGTACAGCTGCCCATTCCGGAAGAACAACTAACTCCATTTTGTTTTCAAATGACTTCCATCTTGGTTCCAGAATGGACATCCGTCTGTGAACTAAAACAAGCTTGTCAGACTTGGATGAAAGCCACTACCTTGTCCTTAGCTGGGACAAGCAGCTCAGAGAGATATCTAATATGGTGCTGTGCCCAAACAATACATGTATTGTCATACATGTATATAGACAATACATGTCTATGTTAATACATTGTTAATACATTGTTTCAGTGATTAGTATAAACCAAGCGTCTAAGATTTTCCCAGAAAGATGGGAAAATTCTCCTTTAAATTTGACTGCTTTCTGTTTTTCAGCAAATCTCCATTTTTAATTTACGGACCAAATAAAATTATTTTACAGTGAGGTCAGGATAAACTTGCTTTATTTGTTACGTAAGGCACAAATGCGTCAAAACTTTCTTGCCTAAGAAGGAACTGCAGATGCTGGAAAATCGAAGGGAGACAGAAATGCTGGAGAAACTCAGCAGGTGAGGCAGCATCTATGGAGCAAAGGAAATAGGCAACGTTTCGGGTCTTAACCCTTCTTGAAACTGATGTGAGGGTGGGGGAGGCGGGAAGAAAAAAGGAAGAGATGGAGCCAGTGGGCTGAGGGAGAGCTGGGAAGGGGAGAAGAAAGTAAGGACTACCTGAAATTGGAGATGTCAATGTTCATACTGCTGGGTTGCAAACTGCCCAAGCAAAATATGATGTGCTACTCCTCCCACTCTGGTGGTCCTCACTCTGGCCATGGAGGAGGCCCAGGACAGAAAGGTCGGATTCAGAATGGGAGGGAGAGTTGAAGTGCTGAGCCACCGGGAGATCAGGTTGGTTATTGTGAACCGAGCGGAGGTGTTTGGTGTGTGTACGTGAGAGTGTGTGAGTGAGAGAGAGTCTGTGTGTGTGAGAGAACGTGCATGTGTGAGAGAGAGCAAGAGAGAGAGGGAGTTTGTGTGTGTGTGTGTGTGAGAGTGAGAGAGAGAGAGAGAGAGAGAGAGAGAGAGAGAGAGAGAGAGAGAGAGAGAGAGAGAGAGAGAAAGGGAGGGGGGGGGGCTGTTGCATGTGTGAGAGAAAGGGAGAGTGTTGTGTGTGTGTGAGAGAGAGTGTGTGTGAGACCGAGTGTGTGAGAGAGACGGAGCGAGAGAGCGAGCGTGTGAGAGAGACAGGGAGCGAGAGAGGGCGTGGGTGAGAGAGGGAGTGGGTGAGAGAGGATGGGGGCACGAGAGGGTGTAGTGGTGATAATTTGTGTACGAGTGGGGGGAGAGTGGAGGGAGCTGGAGAGAGGAATGTATATGTGCAGCTTTAAGGGACATTGGTCAGGTAGCATTTGGCGTATTGCATACAGCTCTGGTCACCCCATTACAGGACTGATGTGAAGGCTTTGGGGAAGGTGCAAAGATGGTTAACCAGAATGGTTTAAAAACAAGGAACTGCAGATGCTATTTACAAAAAAGGACACAAAATGCTGGAGTTACTCAGCGGTACAGCGAGCATCTTTCCTTCCAGCATTTTGTGTCTGCCTAAACAGTGCCTATCCACGTGGTGGTGTGCCAGCAGGCTGGAGTAGCAGGCAAAGGCCTTGCCACAGAGCGGGCAGGTGAAGGGGCGCTGGCCGGTGAGGATTCGCCGGTGCTCCAGCAGGTGGTCAAGGCAGGTGAAGCCCTTACCACAGGACGGGCAGCGAAAGGGGCGCTCACCGCACAGTGTACGCTGGTGCTGCCACAGGCTGGGCATGCGGGTGAAGCCCTTGCCACGCCCAGCGCACACAAAGGGTCTCTCTCCGGTGTGTAGCCGCTGGTGCACCCGCAGCCCCCATGCTCTCTTATCACAGTGGGAGCAGCTGCTCGCCGTCGTGGATCCGCCGGTGCTGTCGCAACCCCCGCGAGCTGTCAAACTCTTCACCGCAGTACGGGCAGTCATAGGGCTGGCCTCTGGTGTGCATGCGCTGGTGAGGCAGGACATGGGAGGCCATGGCAAAACCCTCTCCACATACCGGGCTGGGGACGAGACTGTCGCCGGCGTCCACACGCTGGTGGGACAGCAGCCTGGAGGAGCGGTTGAAGCCCTTGCCACACTGGGCGCAGGTAAAGGGACACTCGCTGGTGTGGGAGCGCTGGTGGGACAGCAGGTTGCCGGACTGGGTGAAGCTCTTGCCGCATTGGGCGCAGGTGTAGGGGCGCTCGCCACTGTGGGTGCGTTGGTGATCCAGCAGGCTGTGGGACTGGGTGAAGCCCTTGCCGCAGTGAGCGCAGGTGTAGGGGCGCTCGCCGGTGTGGGTGCGCTGGTGCACCAGCAGGCTGTCAGAGCGGATGAAGCCCTTGCCGCACTCGGTGCAGGTGTAGGAGCGCTCGCCAGAGTGGGTGTGCTGGTGCATCAGCAGGCGGCTGGAGTGGGTGAAGCCCTTGCCGCAGTGAGCACAGGTGTAGGGGCGCTCGCCGGTGTGAGTGCGCTGGTGCTCCAGCAGGCTGCCAGACTGGGTGAAGCCCTTGCCACATTCATTGCAGGTATAGGGGCGCTCCCCTGTGTGCAGGCGCCTGTGCTTCTTTAGATCTGGTGACGACTTGAAGCCTTTGCCGCAGTCGGAGCAGGTGAAGGGCTGCTCACTGCTGTGCACCCGCCGGTGATCCTGCAGCCCCGACAACTGGACAAAGTTCTTGCCGCAGGTAGAGCAGCAATAGGGCTTCTCGCCAGTGTTAACCCGCTGGTGCATCTTCAGCTCTTGCGCCATCTTGAAGCTCTTGCCGCACTCCGAGCAGTCGAAGGGGCGTTCTCCCGTGTGAACCCGCCGGTGGATCTCCAGCTGGCTCGGGTACTGCCAGGCCTTGCCACACACATCACACTCATAACGCTTCTCCTTGTTGTGCCCCGTCATATGGTCCTCCATCGAAGCTCAGCCCTCAAAGCTCAGCCCACACACCGTGTAGATGGGGGGGTGGGAGGGGGGGGGGGGGACGGACGGACTCACCGGCACCCAGCCGCCCTCAATGGCCGCTCACGTCCCCTCTCTCCGTCCACAGCAACGGCTACGAAACACTGCAGGAGGGGAACACAGAGGGTCAACAAACTGGCAAACAGGACATTACTAGCACATATTGGGTGTGTTTATGGTGGAGGAAACAGTTATATAGAAGCATAGAACAAATGGGTGTAGGAGTAGGCCATTTGGCCCTTCGAGCCTGCAACGCCATTCAATATTATCATGGCTGATCATCCAACTCAGTATCCTGTACCACCCTTCTCTCCATACGCCATGATCCCTTTAGCCACAGTGGCGCAGCGGTACAGTTGCTGCCTCACCGCCAGAGACCCGGGTTCGATCTTGACTAAGGGTGCTGTCTGCGTGGAGTTTGTACGTTCTCTCCTTGACCTGCGTGGGTTTTTACTCCGGGTGCGGCGGCTCCACTCCCTGATGATCAAGGTCAAATGCTGCACTTACTTGGTCATAGAGTGTGGAGACAGGCCCTTCACGGAGCAATGTGTGGGGAGTGGGAGAGGGAAACAGAGATAGAGAGGGGGGGTGGGGGGGGGGGAAACAAAGAAAGGAAGAGAGATGCACAAAGAGAGAGAGAGAGAGACAGACAGACAGAGAGAGAGAGAGACACACACACACACACACACACACAGAAAGGGACAGAGAGAGAGGGACAGAGACAAACCGAGATTGAGTCACAGAGAGAGTCACAGAGAGAGAGAGAGAGAGAGAGAGAGAGAGAGGAGAGAAAGAGAGAGCGAGAGAACAAAGGGGACTATGAAGGCATGAGAGGGAAGCTCCACATCCCCGTCACCCCGTCACCCCGAATATCCTCACCCTCCCACGCAACCCCCATCTCCCCCTCAGCTCCTCGTCCCCCCCTCACCCCGAATATCCTCACCCTCCCACCCAACCCCTATCTCCCCCCTCAGCTCCTCCCACCCTCAACCCCTCACCCCGAATATCCTCACCACCATCTCCTCATCTCCCCCCTCAGCTCCTCATCCCCCTCTCCCCCTCATCACACCCTCACCCCGAATATCCTCACCCCTCACTCGCCCAACATTGGGAACATTTTTCCTGCATCTAGCTTGTCCAGTCCTTTTATAATTTTATATGTTTCTATAAGATTTCCCCTCATCCTTCTCGACTCCAGTGAATACAAGCCTAGTCTTTTCAATCTTTCCTCATATGACAGTCCCGCCATCCCAGGGATCAATCTCGTGAACCTACGCTGCACTGCCTCAATCACAAGGATGTCCTTCCTCAAATTAGGAGACCAAAACTGTACACAATACTCCAGATGTGGTCTCACCAGAGCCCTATACAACTGCAGAAGAACCTCTTTACTCCTGTACTGAAATCCTCTTGTTATGAAGGCCAACATTCCATTAGCTTCTTCACTGCCTGCTGTACCTGCACGCCAACTTTCAGTGACTGGTGTACAAGGACACCCAGGTCTCGCTGTACCTCCCCCTTATCTAACCTAACCTCATTGAGATAATAATCTGCCTCCTTGTTTTTGCCGCCAAAGTGGATAACCTCACATTTATTTATATTATACTGCATCTGCCATGCATCTGTCCACTCACTCAACCTGTTCAGGTCACCCTGCAACCTCCTAACATCCTCTTCACAGTTCACACTGCCACCCAGCTTTGGGTCATCCGCAAACTTGCTAGTGTTGCTCCTAATTCCCTCGTCCAAATCATTAATATATATGGTAAACAGTTGCGGCCCCAACACCGAGTCAGGCTAACTGGTCTGTAATTCCCCGTTTTCTCTCTCGCTCCTTTCTTGAAAAGTGGGATAACATTTGCTATCCTCCAATCCACAGGGACTGATCCTGAATCTATTGAACATTGGAAAATGATCACCAATGCGTCCACTATTTCTAGAGCCACCTCCCTGAGGTCCCTGGGATGCAGACCATCAGGCCCAGGGGATTTATCGTCCTTCAGTCCCATTAGCCTACCCAATACTATTTCTCGCGTAATGAAAATTTATTTCAGTTCCTCTAACGCCTTAGATCCTCTGTCCTCCAGTACATCTGGGAGATTGTTTGTGTATTCCTTATTGAAGACAGATCCGAAGTACCTATTCAACTCTTTTGCCATTTCCTTGTTGCCCATAATAATTTCACCCGTGTCTGCCTTCAAGGGACCCACATTTGACTTTGCTACTGTTTTTCCCTTAACATATCTAAAGAAGCTTTTACTGTCCTTCTTTATATTCCTGACCAGCTTCCCTTCATACTTCATCTTTTCATTTGCCCGTTTTGCCCGTATTGCCCGTTTTGTTTCCTTCTGTTGTCCTATGAAAGTTTCCCAATCCTCTGGCTTCCGGCTACACTTTGCTGTGTTATACATCTTTTCTTTAAGTTTTATTCTATCCCTAACTTCTCTTGTCAGCCACGGTTGCCTCCTACTCCCCTTAGAATCTTTCTTCCTTTTTGGAATGAATTGATCCTGCGTCTTCCGGATTATGCCCAGAAATTCCTGCCATTGCTGTTTCACCTGTGACCTGTTATGTTACTCCAACACTCTGTTTCTTTTTGTGTATGAACCAGCATCTGCAGTTCCATGTGTCTGCCGAAGTTGGGCACAAAGTGCTGGGGGAAAAATATGGGCAACGTTTCAGGTTTCGGGTCATTTGGCTACTTGTCGATGTTTCCGATGTTGGGGCAGTCGAGAACCAGGGGTCAGTTTAAGAATAAGGGATGGGCCATTTAGGACTGAGATGTGGAGAAACCTTTTCAACCAGAGAGTTGTGAATCTGGGATTCACTGCCACAGAAGGCAGTAGGCCAATTCACTGAATATTTTCAAGAGAGAGTTAGATTTAGCTCTTAAGGCTAACAGAATCAAGGGATATGAGGAGAAAACAGGAACGGGGTACTGATTGTGGATGATCTGCCATGATCATATTGAATGGCTGTGCTGGCTCGAAGGGCTGAATGTCCTACTCCTGCACCTATTGCCTATGTTTCTGTGAAACGTCACCTATCCACGTTCTCCACAGACGCTGCCCGACCCGCTGAGTTAATCCAGCATTCTGAGACCTTCCCATGATGCATGCCACCCCCCACGTGACTCAGCGCCAATCACCGGCGGGGCGGTGCCGGCAGACCCACTCGGATTGTGGCTGACGTCAGGGTGCCATTCGTGTGCGGCGTGCGTGTTGCAGATGGCACAGTGCAGGGCGGGGGTACATCACGGGGCAGGGCAGCTGGCTGGAGGACGTGCGGGCGGGCGGCTCGAGCGATGCCCGGACTCTCGGCGCCACAGGTCAGGGAGGCCCCCCTTCCACTTGCCTCCTCACCCCCCTCTCACCTTCTCCCCGCCCCCTCCCTCCTCCCCCATGCTCAGCTTCTGCTCCCCGCATTCTTACCCCTCCTGCCCTTCCCCCCTTCAAGCACTAGTAATATTCACGCATTAGTAATTTCCTGTTTGCCAGCTTGTTGACCCTCTGTGTTTCCCCCTGCAGGGTTTAGAAGCCGTTGCTGTGGACGGAGAGACGGGGATGTGAGCGGCCATTGAGGGTGGCCAGGGTGCCGGTGAACCTCTCCCCCATAACATCTGGTGTGCAGGCTGAGCTTCGATGGGCTGAGCTTTGGTAGAGGCCCACATGACGGGGCACAACATGGAGAAGCGTTATGAGTGTGATGTGTGTGGCAAGGCCTGGCAGTCCCCGAGCGAGCTGGAGATCCACCTGCGGGTGCACACGGGAGAACGCCCCTTCGACTGCTCGGAGTGCGGCAAGAGCTTCACCAGCTACGACAGCCTGCTGCAGCACAACTGCGTGCACTCCAGCGAGAGACCCTTCACCTGCTCTGACTGCAGCAAGAGCTTCAAGGCGGCGAATAGTCTGAAGATCGATCGGCAGGTGCACACGGGTGAGAAACCCTATGGCTGCTCCACTTGCCACAAGACCTTTGCCCAGTTGTCGGGGCTGCAGAATCACCGGCGGGTGCACAGCAGTGAGCGCCCAGCAGCGACCTGCTCCGGCTGTGGCAAAGGCTTCAAGTCGTCGTCGGACCTGAAGAGGCACAGGCTCGTGCACACCAGGGAGCGCCCCTACACCTGCAGTGACTGCGGCAAGGGCTTCACCCAGTCCAGCAACCTGCTGCAGCACCAACGCACCCACGCCAGGGAGCGGCCCTACACCTGCGTCCAGTGCGGCAAGGGCTTCACCCTCTCCGCCAGCCTGCTGAAGCACCAGCGCACGCACACCGGCGAGCGCTCCTTCACCTGCGCCCAGTGCGGCAAGGGCTTCACCTCCTCTGGCAAACTGCTGTCCCACCAGCACACCCGCACCAGCGAGCGTCCCTACACCTGCGCCCAATGTGGCAACAGCTTCATCCAATCCGGCCACCTGCTGGTGCACCAGCGCACCCACACTGGCGAGCGCCCTTTCACCTGCGCCCAATGCGGCAAGGGCTTTACCACCTCCGGCACCCTGCTGGTGCACAGCGCACCCACACCGGCGAGCGTCCCTTCACCTGTGCCTAGTGTGGCAAGGGCTTCATTAGCTCCAGCAAGCGGCTGGTGCACCAGCGCACCCACACCGGCGATCGCCCCTACGCCTGCGCCTACTGTGGCAAGGGCTTCACCCAGTTCATTCACCTGCTGAAGCACCAGCGCACCCACACAAGCGAGCGCCCCTCCACCTGCGCCCAGTGAGGCAAGGACTTCACCTGCTCCACCAAGCTGCTGTCCCACCAGCAGGTGCACGCTGGCGACCGTCCTGTCTCCAGCCCGGTGTGTGGAGCGCGCTTTGCCATGGCCTCCCACGCCTTGTCTCACCAGCACGTGCACACCAGTGTTCAGCCCTACGACTGCCCGTACTGCGGTGAGGAGTTTGACAGCTCACGGGGGTTGCGGCAGCACAGGTGGGCACATCCACCGAGCAGCTGCTCCCACTGTGACAAGAGAGCATGTGGCCTGCAGGAGCAGCAGCGAATACACACCAGAGAGAAACCCTTTGTGCGCGCTGAATGTGGCAAGGGTTTCATCCGCATGTCCAGCCTGTGGCAGCACTGGCGTACCCACAGCGGTGATCGTCCCTTCCCCTGCCTGTCCTGTGGTAAGGGCTTCACCCGCCTTGACCACCTGCTGGAGCACCGGCGAGCCCACACAGGCCAGCGCCCCTTCACCTGTCCGCTCTGTGGCAAGGCCTTTGCCCGCTCCTCCAGCCTGCTGGCACACCGCCACGTGGATAGATAGGCACTGTTTAGGTAAACACAAATGGGTAACCCATCTTCAGTCTCGACCCAAAACGTCACACATTCCCTCTCTCCAGAGATGCTGCCTGTCCCGCTGAGTTACTCCAGCACTTTGTGACCTTTTTGTAAACCAGATCTGCAGTTTCTTGTTTTTAAACCTTTCTGGTTAACCATCTCAGCACCTTCCCCAAAGGCTCCAGATCAGTCCTGTAATGGAGAGACCAGAACTGTATGCATTACTCCAAATGCCACTTGAACAATGTCCCTCTCCTCTCCACACACTCTCACCTCTCCCTCCACTCTCCCTCCACTCTCCCCCCTATTCGTACAATTTCTCTCCACTCCACCCTCTCATGCCCCCCTCCTCTCTCTCACACACTCTCTCTCGCTCCCTCACACACACTCCCTCTCCCTCCGTCTCTCTCTCACACCCATCTCTGTCCCTCTCTTTCACATGCGCACACTCACACACTCCCTCTCTATCTTGTTCTCTCCTGTTCTCTCACACACAATCCCTCTCTCTTGCTCTCTCTCTCACACACTCCCTCTCTCTCACACACACTCCGTCTCTCTTGCTCTCTCACACACACTCTCTCTCTCACACACACTCCCTCTCTCTTGCTCTCTCACACACATTCTCACACACGTTCTCTCTCGCGCACAGTCTATCACACACACTCTCACATACACATGCACCCACACATGCACTCTCACACACTCTCAAACATGCACTCTCACACACACACGCACTCTCTCACGCACACACGCCGAACACCTCCGCTCGGTTCGCAATAACCAACCTGATCTCCCGGTGGCTCAGCACTTCAACTCCCCCTCCAGTACCGAATCCTAACTTTCTGTCCTGGGCCTCCTCCAAGGCCAGAGTGAGGACCACCGCAAATTGGAGGAGCAGCACCTCATAGTTTGCTTGGGCAGTTTGCACCCCAGCGGTATGAACATTGACTTCTTTCATTTAAGGTACTCTACTTTCTTCTCCCCTTCTCAGCTCTCCCTCAGCCCACTGGATCCACCTCTCCCTTTCTTCTTCCCGCCTCCCCACCCTCACATCAGTGTGAAGAAGGGTTTTGACCCAAAACATTGCCATTTCCTTCACTCCATAGATGCTGCCTCACCCGCTGAGCTTCTCCAGCATTTTTGTCTACCTTCGATTTTCCAGCATCCGCAGTTCCTTCTTAGGCATTTTAAAGTGTTTTTTTTAGAGAACGTTTTGGCGCATTTGTGCCTTACGTAACAAATAAAGCAAGTTTATCCTGACCTCACTGTGAAAGAGTTTAATTTGGTCAAGTTTGGTTCGTAAATTGAAAATGGAGATTTGCTGACAAACAGAAAGCAGTCAAATTTAAAAGAGAGTTTTCCCAGCTGAATAAAGTCTGGGAAAATCTTAGAAGCTTGGTTTATACTAATCACTGAAACAATGTATTAACATAGCAATGTATTGTCTGGGCACATCACCATCTATATCATTAAAAGTGTCATCTTGACCACTCCCTGTTTGCGCTGTGCTTTAATTAATTTAAAAAAACGCTACCACGTACGGCTGTGATTTTTGGCCATCTTACTTGGAGTCCTGCTCTGCTGATCAGGCCACGAGGATTTTCCCATCGATGAAAAATAAAAGAGTTATTTGTGTTAAAAAATCTTAAGATCCTGTCGCCTGTCAATCATTGCCATGAAGGCCACGCCCCTTCTGGGGGTGGGGGCGGGGCTATAAAAGCCCAGATGCTAGATGTGGCTCGGTCTCTCTGCAAGATGGCGAGGGAGAGGCCACGACTCTCATTGTGCTGTGGATCAACTCAACTCAAATCAATTCTGAATGTGCAACGTACTTGAATAAATGATTTGTTAGCCCTTGGTGACAATGAAACGAGTTGCTTGGCCTGCTGCCCTGTCAGTACTTGAAACTGAAATGTTTTATTTATTAAATCCTAGTGTGTTCAGTTCAAAAGTCCTGCTCAAGAAAATCTACTGTCATATGTGGTGTGTGTGTGTGGTATGGTGTGGGTGTGTGTGGTGTCTGTCTGTGTCTGTGGTGTGTGTGTGTGTGTGTCTGTCTGTGTGTGTGATTGTGTGTGTGGTCGAGGGTGTGTGTGAGAGTCTATGTGTGGTGGAGGGTGTGAGGTAGAGGGTGTGTGTGAGTGTTCAATAAATAACAAATAATACAAACTAGACTAAGTGGGACCATTCGGTCCCAGCTTCACACGGGAGGGATGGTCCCCCAACGCAATATTCCACCTCCACCAATTCCAATATTGCTGATGGGGCGGGGGGGGGGGGAGCTTTCTGGAGCGCCAATGGGTTTTGTGGGCTGGCTGCTCAGAAACTGCTGAAAAAAGGTGACAGAGAAGGGAGACTCTGACAGAGAAGGGGGAGAGGGTGGACAATCAATTTTAGACATGTTCATCTTTGTTTACAGATCACAACAATGAAGGAGGAAAGCCTGTCCTTGCGTGGATCTCTGGAGTGCTAATGTGGGTGTTGTGGGCTGAAGAGACTGGTTTCCAGAGGGCTAGTATGGACAATGTGGACTGAATGGATTCTTGGACTTGCTGTTCAGTGAAGTCATGGCTGGTGGGCTGGCACTTCAGTCACTTACAGCTGGTGTGGTGGCAGTTCACTCAGTTACCCCTCCTCCCTTCACTCCACAACTCTGCTCCTTGCCAATCCTCCCCCTCCCCCCCACCACACACACATTCAGTCCATCTCCCCTCAACCTCCCCCCCCTCCCCTCTCCTCCAGGCACTCTTAGTGGCTCTCTGACAGTGCAGCCATTCCTGCCTATCAGGTACCCATTGTGACATGCAAGTGGGAAAGGGATTTTTTAAAGTTTAAAATGTGAATGAGTCTTAAAACATTGCAGGTCCAACCCCACAGCACTCCAAGCAGAGTGCAGGCAGTAGGTCCAACCCCACAGCACTCCAAGCAGAGTGCAAGCTGTCTGTAGTCCCGCCGCCGCGTTTCAGCCGCCAAACACCAAACAATATTGCCAAGTGCAGGAACTACAAGTGCAGCATCTGCAGTTCCTTGTTTGTAAACCATTCTGGTTAACCATCTCTGCACCTTCCCCAAAGCCTCCACATCAGCCCTGTAATGGAGTGACCAGAACTGTATGCAATACTCCAAATGCTACCTGACCAATGTGCCTCTCCTCCCCCCATTCGCCCCTCTCCCTCTACTTTCCCCCTATTCGTACAATTTCTCTCCACTCCATCCTCTCGTGCCCTCATCCTCTCTCTCACACACTCCCTCTCTCGCCCCGTCTCTCTCACACACTCCCTCTCTTGATCCCTCTCTCGCTCCCTCTGTCACTCACCCCCTCTCTCTGTCCCTCTCACTCACACACACACACTCCCTCTCTCTCTCTCTCTCTCTCTTGCTCTCTCTCTCACACACACACACACACTCCCTCTCTCTCACACTCCCTCCCTCTTGCTCTCTCACACACATGCATCATCTCTCACACGCACTCTCTCCCACACACATTCTCACACACGTTCTCTCTCTCACACACCCTCATGCACACATGCACACTCACGCTCTCACACACACATCATCTCCCACACACATTCTCACACAATCTTTCTCTCAACAACGCACTCTCTCTCACACACTCACACACACACTCTCACACACACACACACTCTCACACACACTCTCTCACACACACACACACTCTCACACACACATACTCTCACACATACACTCTCACGCACACACGCTGAACACATCCGCTCAGTTCGCAATAACCAACCTGATCTCCCGGTGGCTCAGCACTTCAACGCCCCCTCCAATCTGACCTTTCTGTCCTGGGCCTCCTCCATGGCCAGAGTGCGGACCACCGCAAATTGGAGGAGCAGCACCTCATATTTCGCTTGGGCAGTTTGCACCCCAGCGGTATGAACATTGACTTCTCTAATTTAAGGTAGTCCCTACTTTCTCCTCCCCTTCTCAGCTCTTTCTCAGCCCACTGGCTCCAACACTTCCTTTCTTCCCGCCTACCCCACCCTCACATCAGTCTGAAGAAGTGTTTCTACCCGAAACATTGCTTATTTCCTTCGCTCCATAGAAACTGCCTCACCCACTGAGTTTCTCCATCATATTTGTCGACCTTAGATTTTCCAGCATCTACAGTTCCTTCTTCGGCATTTTAAAGTGTTTTTTTTAAAGAAGGTTTTGACGCATTTGTGCCTTATGTAACAAATAAAGCAAGTTTATCCTGACCTCACTGTGAAAGAGTTTAATTTGGTCAAGTTTGGTTTGTAAATAAAAAATGGAGATTTGCTGAAAAACTGAAAGCAGTCAAATTTCAAAGAGAATTTTCCCAGCAGAATAAAGTCTGGGAGAATCTTAGAAGCTTGGTTTATACTAACCATGTATTAACAATCTATTAACATAGAGATGTATTGTCTGGGCACAGCACCATGTTAGATATCTGTCTGAACTGCCTGTCCCAGCTAAGGACAAGGTAGTGGCTTTCATCCAAGTCTTACAAGCTTGTTTTAGTTCACAGACGGATGCCAAGATGGAAGTCATTTGAAAACAAAATGGAGTTAGTTGTCCTTCCGGAATGGGCAGCTGTACTGAAGCTGTGCCAATATTTGGGAATAAGGCTGACATTGCAAATATATGGGTCCAGTCTCCCTGTTCGGTGAAGTTTCAATGAGGTTCCCCCCCCCCCCCCCCCCCCCCCCCCCCCCCCCCCAATCTTCTAAACTCCAGCAAGTACAGGACCAGCGCTGACAAATGCTCATCTTACATTAACCCATTAATTCCTGGGATCACTAATGCTAACTGTTTTCTCTTGCTGATGTTGAGGGATGGATTGTTATCCTGACAATAGGTGCAGGAGTAGGCCATTCGGCCCTTCAGGACAGAAGGTTCTCAATGTCTTTCCCATATTCTATCTCATCTTTGCTGCTCATGTGGCTGAAATAGTGTTCTGACCAGTGGACGGACGTCTGGATCCCATTGGCCTGAGACCTGGCCACAAGTTGTGGGTGGCAAGGTCATGACCCCGAGGGACATTGGGGTCAAGGGTCACAGTGGCAGGAATGTTCTGACCAATTCTAACGTCTGAGAAGTGAATAGTGATGATTTGTTAATTCATCATGGCTGAAGAAGGTGGGCTCACTTCTGACTATACTTTACTGTGGACATTTAAACAGGAAAAGTAAACTTTCTTTATTAACAGTGAATGACCCAGAGAAAGGAGAATGTTACTATTGGAAGTTCAGAGTCACAGCATGGAAACAGGCATGGAAACTAGCCAGCATGGAAACAGACCTTTCCTTCAGCCAAACTTGCCCACACCGACCAACATGCCCCATCTACACTAGTCCAACCCCGACCAACATGCCCCATCTACATTAGTCCCACCCCGACCAACATGCCCCATCTACACTCGTCCCACCAGGACCAACATGCCCCATCTACACTAGTCCCACCCCGACCAACATGCCCCATATACACTAGTCAAGCGTTTGGCCCTTATTCCTCCAAACCTGTCCTATCCAAGTGTCTCTGAAGCGTTGTGATAATCCCTGCCTCAACTACCTCCTCCGGCAGCTCATTCCATACACCCACCACCCTCTGTGTGGAAAAGTTGCCCCTCAGATTAACATTATTAATGTGAACCATTTGTGCACAACTCTGCTGGTGTGAGTAATAAATGAAATGACAGATAGCAAAAATACACAGTGGTGCAGCGGTAGAGTTGCTGCCTCACAGCGCCAGAGACCCGGGTTCCATCCTGAATATGGGTGCTGTCTGTACGGAGTTTGCACGTTCTCCCTGTGACCTGCATGGGTTTTGTCCGGGTGCTCCGGTTTCCTTCCGCATTCCAGAGACCTGCTGGTTTGTAGGACAATTGGCTTCTGTAAAATTGTCCGTAATGTGTGTAGGATGGAGCTAGTGTACGGGGTGATCACTGGTCGGCGATGACTCGTTGGGCCGAAGGGCCTGTTTCCGCGCAGTATCTCTAAAATTTAAACAATACCTGGTGACTTGGCCTCCACCGCCCTCTGTGGCAATGAATTCCAGATTCACCACCCCCCGGCTAAAGAAATTCCTCCTCATCTCCTTTCTAAATGCATGAGTGGGAAAGGCAGAGAGGGTGAGGGGCATGTGTGACTAGCTTCGATAGGCATGGCTGTGTGTTTCTGTGCTGTGGGACTGACGGGGCTCAACAGGGTAGTAGTTTGATGCTTCAGCCTGCAGCAACCCAGGAGAACTGTGTTCCAGATGCTTCATTAGTTTGTTGTTCAGCACATCGATCGGGAGGCGATGAAATCGCCCGTTCACACGCAGCCGCCAGTGTACAGTGATGACAAACGTAATAAATGCAATATCCAGTATAGAACAGTGCAAGATTGTGTTGCAGAAAGCCCGAGGTAGCACGGACGAGAGGGGCCGAAGGGCCTGTCCCCAGGCAGGGCAATCACTGACACTGTCCATGTGGAGTTTGCTAGCTTCCTCCTCCGTGGTGGACCGGATGCGGGTCGGGGCAGGGGCGGTGAGCTCAGCCTTCCAAGCCTCAATCCAAGCTCAGCCTTCCTCCCGCGCATCCTAGCCCCGACGGGCCGAGTGCCACCGCCTTCCTCCCCGGACAGCAACCGAGGGGAAAAACACAGAAGAAACCTCTTCCAACCACCCAAATCCATCAGGGAATGTCCGTGTGCTGTCTTTGAAATCAAGCTGTCACATTGTGCACGATCAGTCAGCATTATCCTTTTTTTAATATATAGACAAAAGCTGATCAAGTTTGTTGGAATTTATTGTCACATGCACCAGTTAAGGTACAGTGATAATTGCGTTACCATTCAGCCACCCTGAGTAAAAAGCAACAAGACACACAGCCACATAAAATAAAATCTAACATAAACATCCACCACAGCGGAATCCACATTCCTCTGTGATGGAAGGCAATAAAGTTCAATCATCTTCCCCTTTTGTTCACCCGTGGTCGGGGCTGTTGAACCCTCCACAGTCGCCGCTCGCTGCCGACACACTACATAAAAGTCCTTTAAACTTCCATGATCCAAAGACATCCTCATGAAGAAGGCCTATGCTTGCACAGCTTTCCAGCCAGAAGATGCAAAAGCATTGCGGGAGTTTGCGATTGTCCTTAGAAGTATGAAAGCAATAACTACCCTCTTAGACCACATGCAAGAAATGAATGTTGTTAACAATATGAAAATGATCACTCTAAAACTCCCCTATAGACTTAGAGAAAAGATAAAGCTGGTCTGTTAGAGGAAAATGAGAATCGAGAGGCCATGCTTCCTGATCTGGGGAACTTCATAGAAAAGGAAGTACAGTTCATGTCAAATTTACGCTATGGTAGTATTCAAGATCCTAAACCAATCGCAACTGTCAAAAGTTCTACCTTTACTAAAACAAAAGGAAGATCAGGACCTAAGGGAAGTAGTTTTGATTCTGCTGTAAATACCTGCAGAAACAAAAGGCCAAAAGGAAGAAGATACATCTACTGTTAAGCCAAGATGGTTTTGCTTGTCATCCAGCGAGAAGAAGACAGAGGAATGACAAAGAGATGGCCCACGAGGGGAGGGAAGGTGGGCTGTCGATGACTGGTCAGCTCGGACCTTGCATCCCATCCCAAGAATGGACACCACATTCTTGACAGGGGCAAGGAGAACTTGTAATAGGAACATTTCCCCATCCGTTTCTCACCACGGATGGCTGACCTGCTGAGTTCTACCGGCACTTGGAGGCGAATGGACAGGTGATGTGTCGCGTCTGGACCCTTCTTTCGACTGATGGAGTCGGAGGAGAAAGCTGGAAAAAAGAAATGGGGTTGGGACAGACTCCAGGACTTGATTAGGAGGGGGAAGTCTCCTTAATTTGGAGAATTCAGTGTTCATGTCATTGGGCTGTAAGCTATGAGGTGCTGTTCCTCTAGTTTGCGTGTCACCTCACTCTGGCAAAGGAGGAGGCCCAGGACAGAAACATAAGTGTTGGAATGGGAAGGGGAGTTAAAATGGCTGGCAACACAGCAGGCCTTGGAGGACCGTGCGCAAGTGTAGGTTGAAATGCACGCCTAGTCCAGATACAATAGACATTAGACAAGAGACAATAGGTGGAGTAGGCCATTCGGCCCTTTGAGCCAGCACCACCATTCAATGTGATCATGGCTGACCATCCACAATCAGTACCCCATTCCTCCCTTTTTCCCAGATCTCCTGACTCCACAAACATTAAGACCCCTATCTAGCTCTCGCTTGAAAGTATCCAGAGAACCTGCCTAAACTGCCCACTGAGGCAAAGAATTCCACAGATTCACAACTCACTGCCTGAAAAGTGTTTCCTCATCTCCATTCTAAATGGCTTACGCATTATTTTTAAATTGTGTGTGACCCCAGGTTCTGGTTCTCCCCCAACATTGGGAACATGTTTCCTGCCTCTAGCGTGTTCAAATCCTTAATAGTCCTATATGTTCCAATATGATTCCCTATCATCCTTCTAAACTCCAGAGTGTACGATACTCCAGGTGTGGTCTCACTAGGGCCCGATACAACTGGAGAAGGACCTCTTTGCTCCTAAACTCAACTGCTCTTGTTATGAAGACCGACTGGCGATTTGCTTTCTTCACTTCCTGCTGTACCTGCCTGCTTACTTTCAGTCACTGATGAACACAAACCCCCAGATCCCGTTGTACTTCCGCATTTCCCAACTTGACACCATTTAGATAATCTGCCTTCCTGTTTCTGCTACCAAAGTGGATAACATTTGATCACATTTCTCCACATTAAACTGCATATGCCCACTCCCCCAACCTGTCCATGTCATCCTGCACTCTCATAGCATGCTCATCACAGTTCACAATGCCACCCAGCTTTGTCTCATCTGCAAATTTGCTAATGTTACTTTTAAATCTATTCATTGATGTATATGGTAAATACCTGCGGTCCCAGCACCGAGCCTTGCGGTCCCCACTAGTCACTGCCTGCCATTCTGAAGGACCAGTTAATCCCTGCACTTTGTTTCCTGTCTGCCAACCAATTTTCTATCCATGTCAGCACTCTGCCCCCAATACCATATGCCCTAAATTTGACCACAAATCAACCATGTGGAACCTTATCAAATGCTTTCTGAAAGTCCTGGTACACTACATCCACTGGCACTCCCTTGTCCATTTTCCTAGTTACATCCTCAAAAAATTCCAGATTAGTGAAGCATGATTTCCCCTTCGTAAATCCATGCTGACTCGGACCGATCCCTTTACTGCTATCCAAATATGCGGCTATTTTTTCTTTTATAATTGATTCCAACATCTTCCCCACCACCGATGTCACGCTAACTGGTATATAATTCCCTGTTTGCTCTCTCCCGCCTTTCTTAAAAAGTGCGATAACATTAGCTACCATCCAATCCACAGCAACTGATCCTGAATCTATAGAACATTGGAAAATGATCACCAATGCCTCCATGATTTCTAGAACCACTTCCTTAAGTACCCTGGGATGCAGACCATCAGGCCCTGGGGATTTATCAGCCTTCAGTCCCATCAGTCTACCCAACACCATTTCCTGCCGAATGTGGATTTCCTTCAGTTCCTCCGTCACCCCAGATCCTCTGGCCACTAGTACATCAGGAAGATTGTTATGTCCTCCTTAGTGAAGAGGGATCCAAAGTACCTGTTCAACTCATCTGGCATTTCCTTGGACCCCATAATAAATTCACCCTTTTCAATCTTCAAGAGTCCAACTTTGATCTTAACTAATGTTTTCCTCTTCACATATGTAAAGAAGGAACAGCAGATGCCGGTTTACAAAGAGAGACACAATCTC
The DNA here is from genome assembly GCA_035221665.1 of Okamejei kenojei. NCBI lineage: Eukaryota > Metazoa > Chordata > Chondrichthyes > Rajiformes > Rajidae > Okamejei > Okamejei kenojei. The sequence goes on along the minus strand of JAVHYY010000109.1, from coordinate 22,537 downwards.
CTGGAGTAACTTGCACGTCTGGAGAGCATGGACAGGCAACATTCTAGGTCAGGACCCTTCTTCAGACTGCTTGGTGTGGGGGGTGGAGAAAGTTGGAAAGGAGAGGTGGGAGTGGTCGCCTTAGATTGCCTTCCCTTTACAGATGTGGCCTGACCCACTGAGTTCCTCCACCGCTTTAGAGGGAATGGACAGACGACGTTTTGAGTCCGGACCCTTCTTCAGACTGAGTGGACAGGGTGGTGGGAGGAAGCTGGAAAAGAGAGATGGGGGCTGGACAAAGCCTGGCAGGTGATAGGTGGGCACAAAATGCTGGAGTAACTCAGCGGGACAGGCAGCATCTCTAGAGAGAAGGAATGGGTGACGTTTCAGGTTGAGTCCCTTCTTCAGAAGTGATAGGTGGGTATATGTGAGGAAGACACAAGATATTGCAGATGCTGGAATCTTACATTGAACACAATTTAGTTAGATGCACAGAATCTCTTGCCCAGAGTGGGGGAATCGAGGACCAGAGGACATGGGTTCAAGGTGAAGGAGAAAATATTTAAAAGGAAATGGAGGGGTAACCTTTTCACACAGAGGGTGGTGGGAGTATGGAACAAACTGTCAGAGGAGGCAGTTAAGGCCGGGGCTATCCCAAGAATCAGTTAGACAGTTACATGGATAGCACAGGTTGGAGGGATATGGACCAAACACTGGCAGGTGGGACTAGTGTAGCTGGGCCATGTTGGTCGGTGTGGGCAAGTTGGTCCAAAGGGCCTGTATCCACACTGTATCACTCTATGGCTCACACAATGTGCTGTAGTAACTCAGCAGGTCAGGCAGCATCTGTGGAGAACATGGATAGGTGACATTCACAGAGTGCTGGAATAATTCAGCGGGTCAGGCAACATCTGTGGAGAACATGGATAGGTGACATTCACAGAGTACTGGAGTAACTCAGCGGGTCAGGCAGCATCTCCGGAGACAAGCAATGGGTGACGTTTTGGGTCAACATTGAAGATGGGTCTAGACACTGAAATGTTACCCATTCCTTCCAGCATTTTGTGTCTACCTAAACAGTGCCTATCTATCCACGTGGCGGTGTGCCAGCAGGCTGGAGGAGCGGGCAGGTGAAGGGGCGCTGGCCGGTGAAACCCTTGCCACACTCAGCGAACACAAACGGTCTCTCTCCAGTGTGCAGCCTCTGGTGCTCCCGCAGCCCCCATGCTGTCTTGTCACAGTGGGAGCAGCTGCTCGCCGGCGTGGGCCCGCCGGTGTTGCCGCAACCCCCGCGAGCTGTCAAACTCCTCACCGCAGTACGGGCAGTCATAGGGCTGGCCATTGGTGTGCACGCGCTGGTGAGATAGGGCTTGGGAAGCCATGGCAAAGCGCTCTGCACACACCGGGTTGGGGACGGGACGGTCGCCGGTGTGCACCCGCTGGTGGGACAGCAGATAGGTGGAGCAGGTGAAGCCCTTGCCGCACTGGGTGCAGGTGTAGGGGCGCTTGCCGGTGTGGTTGTGCTGGTGCACCAGCAGGTTGCTGGACTGGGTGAAGCGCTTGCCGCACTGGGTGCAGGTGTAGGGGCGCTCTCTGGTGTGGGTGCGCCGGTGCACCAGCAGGTTGCTGGACTGGGTGAAGTGCTTGCCGCACTGGGTGCAGGTGTAGGGGCGCTCGCCGGTGTGGGTGCGCTGGTGCACCAGCAGGTTGCTGGACTGGGTGAAGCGCTTGCCGCACTGGGTGCAGGTGTAGGGGCGCTCGCTGTTGTGGGTGCGTTTGTGGGACAGCAGGCTGCTGGACTGGGTGAAGCCTTTGCCGCACTGGGTGCAGGTGTAGGGGCGCTCGCCGGTGTGGGTGCGCCGGTGCAGCAGCAGGCTGCTGGACTGGGTGAATCCCTTGCCGCACTGGGCGCAGGTGAAGGGCCGCTCACCGGTGTGGGTGCGCTGGTGCTTCAGCAGGTTGGTGGACTGAGTGAAGCCCTTGCCACACTGGGTGCAGGTGTATGGCCGCTCCCTTGTGTGGGTGTGCTGGTGCTCTAGCAAGCTGCTGGAGCAGATGAAGCCCTTGCCACAGTAGCTGCAGGTGTAGGGGTGCTCGCCGGTGTGGGTGCGCTGGTGCTCCAGCAGGGTGCTGGAGCGGATGTAGCCCTTGCTGCACTGTGCGCAGGTGCAGGAGCGCTTGCCGGTGTGGGTGCGCCGGTGCTGCTTCAGCCCTGGCAACGACTTGAAGCCTTTGCCGCAGTCAGAGCAGGTGTAGGGCCGCTCACTGCTGTGCACCCACCGGTGCTGCTTCAGCGCTGGCGACGACTTGAAGCCTTTGCCGCAGTCAGAGCAGGTGTGGGGCCGCTCACTGATGTGCACCCACCGGTGGTGCTTCAGCGCTGCCGGTGACTTGAAGCCTTTGCCGCAGTCGGAGCAGGTGAAGGACAGCTCACTGCTGTGCACCCACCGGTGCTGCCGTAGCCCCGACAACTGGGCAAAGCTCTTGCCACAGGTGGAGCAGCCATAGGGCTTCTCGCCGGAGTGCAACTGCCGGTGGAAGTTCAGTTCTTGCACCGTCTTGAAGCTCTTGCCGCAGTCGGAGCAGGTGAAGGGCCTCTGGCTGGAGTGCATGCTGTTGTGCTGCAGCAGGCTGCTGGAGCTGGTGAAGCTCTTGCCACAACCCGAGCAGTTGAAGGGGCGTTCTCCCGTGTGCACGTGGATCTCCAGCTGGCTCGGGTACTGACAGTCCTTGCCACACACGTCGCACTAATAACACTTCTCCTTGTTGTGTCCCGTCATGTGGTCCTCCACTGAAGCTCAGCCCCTCGAGGCTCAGCCCACACACTCAGCAGATGGGGAGGGGGGGGTGGGTGGGGGGGGGCTTACTGGCACCCTGGCCGCTCACGTCCCTGTCTCTCCGTCCACAGCAATGGCTCCTAAACCCTGCAGGAGAGGAACACAGAGGGTCAACAAGCTGGCAAACAGGACATTAGTAGCACATATTGGCTGCAGTTATGATGGAGGAAACCGTTATAGACCCGGGTACTATCCTGACTACGGGTGCTGTCTGTGTGGAGTTTGTACGTTCTTCCCTTGACCTGCGTGGGTTTTTACTCCGGGTGCTCCGGTTTCCTCCAACAATTCAAAGATGTTCAGGGTTGTAGATTAATGGGCCTCTGCAAAATTGTTAAATTCTCCCTAATGTGCGTAGGATAATGCTAACGTACGGGGCTATAGCTGGTCAGCGCAGACTCCATGGGCCAAAAGACCTGTTTCCGCGCTGCATCTCTGAACTAAACTAAGGGGCTCAACCCAAAATGTCACCCATTCATTCTCTCCACAGATGCTGCCTGACCCGCTGAGTTACTCCAACACTCTCTCTCTGTCTTTCTCTCTCTCTCTCTGTCTGTCACTCTCTCTCTTTCTCTCTCTCCCTCTCTGTAACTGTCTCTCTTTCTCCCTCTCTCCATCTCACTGTCTCTCTCTCTCTCTGCCTCTCCCTCTCTGTCTCTCTCCCTATCTGTCTTTCTCACTGTCTCTCTATCTGTCTCCCTCCCTCTCTCTCTGTCTCTCTCGGTCTCTCTCTCTCTGTCTCTCTCTCTCTCTATCCCTCTCTCTCTCTCGCCCTCTCCCTGCCTCTGTCTCTCTCTCTAACTGTCTCGCTCTGTGTCTCTTTCCCCTCTCTCTGTCACTCCCTATGTCTCTCTCTGTCCCTGTGTCTTTCACTGTCTCTCTCTCTCCCTCTCTATCTCTCCCTCTCTGTCTCCCTGTCTCTGTCTTTCCCCCCTCTCTCTGTCTCTCTCAGTCTCTCTGTCTCCCTCTCTGTCTCTCACTCTCCATGTCTCTCTCTTCTTTCTCCCGCTCTGTCTTTCTCTTCATTGTATCTGTCTATCTCTGTTTCTCTATATCTGTCTCTCTCTATCTCTCTCATTCCCCCTCTCTCTCTGTCTCCCTCTGTGCTTCTCTGTCTTTCTCTCTCTATCTGTCTCTGTCTCTCTCTCTCTCTATCTCACTGTCTCTGTCTCTCCCTCTCTCTCTCTCTCTCTCTCACACCTCCCTGTATCTCTCCCTCAGTCTCCCCTCTCTCTTTCCCCCTCTCTCTGTCACTCCCTTTCTCTGCCCCTCTCTCTCTCTACCTCTGTCTGTCTGTTTCTCTCAGTCTCTCTATCTGTCTCCGTTTTTCTCTGTCTCTCTCCCTCACCCTGCCTCTCTCCCTGCCCCTCTCTCTGTCTCTCACTGTCTCTGTCTGTCTACTCTCTTCTCTCTCTCACCCTGTGTGTGTGTGTCTCTCTCTCTGTGTCTATATCTGTCTCTCCCTCCCTCTGTGTCTCTGTGTTTCTGTCTCCCACTGTCTCTCCGCCTCTCACTGACACTGACTCACTATCTCTCTCTCTGTGACTCTTTCTCTCCATCTCTCTCTCATTCTCTCTCCGTTTATCTCTCTCTCTCTACCTGTCTCTCTCTATTTCTCTCTCTGTCTTTCTCTCTCTCTCCCTGTCACTCCCTCTCTGTCTCTCTCTCCGTTTCTCTCTGTCTGTCTCTCTCTCTCTCTCTCTCTTTCTCTCTGCCTGGTGCTCTGTCTCTGTCTTTCTTCTCTCTCTCTCTCTCTCTCTCTCTGTGTCTTTATTTCTCTCTCTGCCTCTCTCTCTATCTCTCTCTGCCCCTCTCTGTCTCTCTCTCTCTGTCTGCCCCTCTCTCTGACTCTCCCTCTCTCTTTCTCACTCTTCCTCTCTGTGTCTCTCTCTCTCTGTCCCCTCTCTCTCTCTGTCTCTTCATTTTTCACTGTCTCTGTCTCTCTCTATCTCTCTCTATCTTTCACTCTCTCCCTCTCCCAGTCTCTGTCTGCCTCTCACTCACTTTCTCTCTCTCTCTCTCTCTCTCTCTCTCTCTCTCTCTCTCTTCTGTATCTCTGTCTCTGTCTCTGTGTGTGTGTGTCTCTCGCTCTATGTCTATTTTCCCTATCTTTCTCCCTATCTTTCTCCCTCTCTCTCTGCCTCTCACACTCTGTCTCTCTTTCTGTCACTCCCCCTATCTCCCCATCTCTCCCCCTCTCTCTCTCTCTGTCTGTCACTCTCTT